>JBAIZZ010000095.1:1756684-1973634 GCA_037355905.1 Heliconius aoede | reverse complement strand
ATTATATTTAAATTGTTATAATCGAATTGGAAAGCCGATATCGTAATATAAGTGAAACTGATCTAGTGCAAAACCTTTGTAATGTACGTGACTGCATTTCTATGATTGGTCTGTGGTTGTAGTAACTTGTTATGAAGAAACTTAAAAAAAAAGGTAATTAGTTCAAAAAAGTACAGAGCATTCAATATTTTGAATGAGAATGCAAAACTTTGTTAGTTTCTAGTATAACATATAAAATTTAAAACTTAAAAATCTTATTTAAAATTAAAACTACAAATAAAAATACATTCTTAAATCAATTTACAGTATATTGACTTTAACAATAACCATCTTCCAAAGTTCCTTGGAATGGGTGGATCGCAGTCGTTGCGAGTCATCGTATCGCGTGCAACGTCGACCTTCGGTAACGGCCTATACTAGAAGGTTAGCTATTACTTGGGCTTAGCCCTAAACGGACTGTGAGAAAAATGGATAAACAAACAATTATATTTAAAAGCTTATATAAGAAAATAAAGTAAAAAAATTCTTTTCTAATAACTCTTTAAAAATTTTCAAAATAATGTTAAGATGCTAACGTAGCATTGTAAACCCAATGGTTTTAGGTTTGATTTCTTTACGGGGAAATGAACATATATATGTAAGTTATTTTCATTTCCTCGCTCTGGAAAGTATAGCGCGGCGTTAAGCACCGCCAATTATGTATGTTTTGAAATATTTAACTTTTTGATTTTTTCGACACAATATAAACTATTTTAGGACAATCTGACTCACTGAGCTGTAGCACTCCTTAACTAGTTTTGTGTAATATATTGGAATTTCAATTTGGCCTTTTTTTTATTGAATCCTATCACCAAGCATGTGACGTCTCTCAATATAAAAAAAGATTGACCGACTCTCCTGACTCTCCACATGTCAATAGAAAAATGACGTCAAATAAACAACGATAAGAAGACATGAAGGGAAAACAAATTTACTATATGAATATTTTAAATTCGCGTGTAACAAAGGCCTTGCCGAATATTAAGTGACGGTTGGAGGGACGAATGATTCTTTCAGCTTAAGATTTTAAATCTGGTTTTCTTTGGATTTTTTAAAACTATATAGATTCTATTCTATATTATAGAAGAAACTAATTCATTCCAATTATTCACCGTGCGAGGTTGAGTACCGCCACCGCCATATAATGTGTAGTGCCTCGTTTTTGGGGTGGAGAGCGAAGTGTATTGCCACTATCTATTATGCAGGACTCTATCTGTTCGGCCATATTCAATAGTGTATATATACGTACATACGGCTTAATAAATGACACATTTTAAGCATTTTCATATATTTTTAATATGATATATGTATTAGAAAAAAATAGCTAACGTTTTGTATGTATAATATTTTATATTTATATACTAAAAATAATCAGTTACTTGTCTAATTGCTGAGATACAGGTGATTCGCAATAGGTAGGCCTTCACCGTATTTCGGTGGAGTCACGCGAGGCAAATGAGCAGGATATATATGCAAGATTTTATTCTCATCATAATATTATGTTTGTATGAAAAATCAAGATTTTATTAATTATTTTTTAAATTTTTTTAGATTACAATGGAATAGGATTTTAAAGATGATTTAAGAAAGCTGTGAGTATTTTTTTAAGCATCACTTTGTTTACATCTTATACTATGATAGGTAGAGGGAACCTAGTGTTAAGACACTCCGTTCCCCACGCGCCACCCAGTTTTGAGACATTGTGTGTTTCATCACTTACCGCTGCGCTCTATCTTGTTACCAGATCTCTAGAAAATTAAAATTGGCATCACCCGAGTGATAATCAAACCCTCAGTCGTCGTGCTTAGACCCAGACGTTGTACACTGCGCCACGATGGCGTCAACATATAATTACAAATTATTTTTTATGATTGTTCATCAAATTATGAGTGAATCATTACACTGTACCAGTTATTGTATAGACTTCAAACATAAGTACAGCGAATAATATGTTATTACATATATTTAAGTATTTTTATGTTTGTAGGTGCGATTCTCATTTGGAGAAAAAAAAAATTCTTCGTTCACAACTTCGTTACAGTCAAAAGTTTAAATTTATATGTAAATATTCAATTTTACTGTTAGAAAACAAAGCCCGTTGGGTTTTTACACATCCGTAATTTCGTCATTGTAAGTATATTTTGTTTGGACTCGAAGCAGAGGTGATTCAAAACTTTCACTGTTAGATAATGAACGGGTTGATAAGCGAGGGCGTTTCCTTTCGAGTTTATTATATTATATATATAACCTCTAATGTATGATATATTCAAAAGTATAAGATGAAAATGGGGAACGGAGGAAATATTGAAAATAAATACAGCGTTTAGTTACGCAAATACAAAACGCCAATGTCTTAAATTTACGTGGAAAGTGGGGAACGGAGTGTATTAAGAAGGTTCTCAGTGGCTACCATGATGTACGCGGGATACAGCGTGAAAATGTAGTTACGTTAACACTTGAAACAATAATATTTTTCTTAATACAGCTTTTACTCACATAAAATAATACGATCAAAAATTAACACGCTCGTTACATAATTTACTAAAAAGATTTTTTTTAAAATTAACAACGTCGACTACGATCAACAATAGTATCTTATAAACAAAAATAAAAACTGGTTTTAAAAGCGCTCCTTATGCAAACAAAATTAAGCATAATTTTGTTAATATTTCATATTCCTTATCTGTATTAAATTAGTTTATCTGTGGCTGTAAACGGTCGTGGATTCTTTATTTGGGAGAATGGGCATGGTCAAGATCCATACAGAAGTATCAACAATTATAAATATTTTTTCAAATCTTGCTTTTAAATAAATACAAAAGATTATATAGCTTGAAAAATATTTCTTTTGTTTCTCGCTGTATCCCGCATATCCAGCAGCAACCGTTCTTTTTCCTTATTATTTATTTAAAAGGAAATTTGGCAACGGATTATCTCAATACTTTGGTTTTCGCCCTGCTCTGCTTGCCTTTGGGCAGAAAAATTGTGAAATTATTAAGTAACAGTATATACTAATTATAATTAGTAATAATATAAACAAACTAAGAGTAAAATAACTTACATAACTAACTAGCTGTGTATATAATTATAAACTAACAGTAACTCTATGTTTTTGTCGGTACCGGAAGTGGAACTTGGACAGGGCAGGTGATGTTATACACATTACTGTTAGTCAAATTATATTATTTACATAAAAGCTGTCTGCATTTTGTATTACACTTGAAACTATTTTCCTAGAGACTGGCAGGATATATTAAATAAGCTTCACGGTGTATCCCGCACACACCAGGGTAGGCAGAGGGAATCTAGAGTTTAGTTCCCTCTGGCGTTCCCCATTTTCCGCTGAGGCATTGCGTGTTGAGTGGTGGAATCACCACCATCAGGTGTTATCAATACAGGGTTTTTTCTTGGTGTCAGAGCAAAGAAATGAAAATATAAATTCAAAAATTTCATTTCTCTAGTGGGGATCGAACCCACAACAAGTCATGTTTACAGTCACACCCTAGTGCCTCGGCGCCACGACAGACCTCAGGAACAGGAGATGTAATATATTTCCATGTTATATATGACATATATATTATAAATACATATATATTATATATGTTTCATATATAATTATTAACATTATATATTAATGTGTAACAAATGCTTAAAGAGTTGTTAGAATAGATGACTATTGTAATGACTCAAAGGAGCCGCCAACCAAAAGACGATTTATATCAATATTAAACGATATTCGAATTTGATAACATTAACAGATACGGGTTCAAATCTTACTTGGTATGTATTTTATTTATAAAATAAATACGCCCCTTATATTAATAAAGATACCGCTAACCAATCTTTAAATTTGTTGTAGATTATTATTTTAAATAATAATTTTTATTATTTTATTCATTAAGCAAAAAGCATATATAAAAAAAAATGTATAAATGAGGCTGTCGTGGCACAGTGTTTTGGCTTCTGACTGTAAGCGGGACGATTGTTGGTTCGATTCCCGTTCAAGGGAATGAATTATTTTCATTTTCTCTCAGTTTTGAACATTGAGTTCTGTTGCTCAACACGCAATGCCTCGATAATTGAAATTTATCAATTGAATTCCAAACGGAGAGTCTGAACACTAGGTTCGCTCTGCCTATTCCTTGTATGGAGGATACATCGAAATATATATTTTTTAATTCAAACACAGTCCACCAGCACTCGTTCAGTCCGCTCGATGCGAACACTTCCGTATCCGTTGTCAAAATGTATTTTTTAAGACGCGCCACTTTCACTTGGAAAGTTGGCCGAGTGCGTTTATTTTTGGCCGCCTGTAATTTCTGTTGTTAGTTTACGTCTTCTATGCATACACTCATACATACACACATTGATGCTTAAAATGTTGTAATTTGCTTTTTTTCTTTGTATGTGTCATATGGAGGTCGTCACAGTGTGGAAATGTAGATGCGACGGTTGTGGGATCGACACCCACTCGGGTGATGAATTGTTGAAGTCAATCAATTATATAAAATTTAATTTCCTTTCTCTGGTGACAAGATGAGTCGCAGCGTTGAGTTCCGCCATTCAACGTGCAATGTCTCGAAAATTGGGCGGTGTGTGAATGAAATGTTTCAACACTGTGTACCCTCTGCTTATCCTGCGCGAGTCTCAACTCATAACGTCAATTTTTCAAAAAAATTACAGAGCTCATCTACGTATATTCACAATTACGATTCTAAAAGACATTTAAAAGATTATTTTTTATTAAAAAAAAATTATTTATGGATAAAATATTAATAAATTCTTAAAATTATAAAAAATAAAATTACAAAATGTCCGTTTCTTATAGATACATAATATTTATTAGAATATACATAACGTAAACAAATATTTTAATAGAATTGTCTATTGCAATCTATAAGTACTAAGTCCACTGCTTTCACAATTACAATTTATGATTTCGATACAATTAGATATTATGTTCGGATAGTTCTGTCGCTCTAGTTTTAAACGACACGAAATCTGAAGAGTATGTGTGGTTGAATGCATTAATCACAGGAACTAATGTTTCGTAATAATTTTCTTTCTTTTGTGTTAAGCCATATGTCTACGAGGGTTATACAATTCAATTAAAAAAATATATGTATATATATTTTAAATATATTTTTTTTAAAGAAACAGATTATAAACAAAAACCTTTTCAATAACTTTCGTACAAGAGTTTCTGAAACTGTATCCTATAAAGAATAAACAATCAAATTAAATAAAATAATCCTTTAAAGTGAACAAAATCCTCTCTTAAATGACGTCTTTCAACAATCATAATGAGAAAAGTAAAAGTAATTTCGTCTCGAACTCAGGACTGTTGGGAAACGAAAGTTAAAATTATTGTGAAATAATTTTAAAATTTTGAAAGTAGCAATATTTACCGTGTCTGTATGTTTGTGTGTACATATGTATATATATATATATATATATATATATATATATATATATATATTCGGAAGTAAATCAAGATAAATTACAATTGACAAAAGTTTCAAAACAAGCTTTAACTAACGTTTTATTTGGAACTCTAGTTCTAACAACTACTCTACAACTTGTAGTTCATCTTATATTAGCCACCTTACAAGCGTATAAAACGACCATATGATATAGGTCCGATGGGCTCAAGCTATGTAATAGAAAAAGTATGTAACGAAAATGTCTACGTAAATTGGTAGTATTGTCTAACACAGTGCTACCCGCACAGTATGTTTGCGACGGAAACGACCGAAGTCATCCGAGCGCATTCGTAAGTAGGTCACACGCACACCAATGCATAATGTACGCACACAGGCGTAGCGACGCATCATTGTAAAGAAAAAACTCATTGCTTTCACACGACGCGAATTTTCGCAGTAAATATTAAAAAATATATACTTATTTAATTTGATTTTAAATATGTGCTACCAATTATCATGTTCAGTATTAAATAATATTTGACTGTTTTTATATAACAACCAATAAATACTGTAACTGATATCATTGTTTTTTTTTCAAACAGACCAATTAAAGACCTGTCAGTATAATGCCATGCAATGATAATTTAACGAGAAAAAAAAATCAATTATTACATTGTACTCGATTCACTAATTAAAATACGACATTGACCAATTCTAGTGGCATTAGGCCTAAACGTAAACCCTAATTATGCAGATAGGTTTCCAACCTAGGTTATAGGCGCGCTAAAAATTTACATTCTACACATATACTGACTGCACGAGTACGTATAGAATGGATAATTTTAAACTTGTTTTGGTCGTAGCTGTTTGCGTGGACATAAGATTACATAAAGCTAAACATATTACTGTTTAATAAGTGGATGCTTTTATTCTTCGCATAATAATTGTTGTGCAACACATTCTTTATTGGAAATTGAAGTAAAATATAGTGCGACCTTGAAAATAGTGACTTTATGTTCAAGGTCACGTCAAATTATTCGATATTATTGAATTGATTTTACACAAACAACATATTAATCGCCTTCAGTGTATTTGAATCGATTTTGAAATATTATTTAATGAAAAATGTAAATCAAATCGTTTATATTTTCCCCTTTATTCTTTATTATTTTGTTATAATTGCAATATGAACTGTTGCATATAAATAAATCGTTTGCATTAAGGATAGTTAAAACCGCACAACTCGCGACCTTCGACACTTATTTGCCGATATCTTCTCAATTTATGACGATTATAAAACTATTTATTTACGATACATATAAGAAATGTCAATAAAGTTCATATGAACACGTAAAAGTTAAGTAATATGAGATTTACAAGGAGAGTAGGGTAATAATTTTTATTTACATATCGGTGTATGCAATTGCTATAGCACTATAATGTCACCAGTTGTCATTCTATTACAGATTGAGTGGTCAAAGACCGGTATTTTTATGATGTAAATCCTCACATAAGCTATTGTTAAGACACTCTGTTCTCTAAGTCTACAATTTTTCGAGTATAGAATGTATTTATAAAATGCAAGAAGTTAATAAAAAAAAGAACATACATTCAGTTAGAATTTCGGATAATCCTCTCTACCCTACACTCCCTAACCTATCTACTTGCAAAATTTAATACTAATAATATAATTATCGTGTGCTCTTTAAACAAACTGTTGCTGTGTCCGTCAACTCAAGAACCAATTGATTTATTGACTTTCACAGATAATTAAAAAAATTTTCTAAAGGTTTTTTATTCAATACAATTTATAAAGGAGGCCGGATATCTTTATTTAACTTTACGTTGTTTCCTCCAAATAGCAGGGTAGACGGAGAGAACGTTAAGACACTCTGTTCCGGAACTGCCACGCTTTGTATCGTTAATAGCCCACAAAGAGTAAAAAAAATTCGTTCAATTCGAATCGTTTATTTAAGAAAATCTAAATAAATCGACGAGTTTGTAATATAGTAAAGCTTATTATCTTTACAAACGCCTTATTCTTGTAAGGGCGTAAACAATTAGTTGCTGAATCTCAGTTTGCTTGTATAATATCTTCCCGTACATAAACGTACAAGGAACTTATTTAATGTAAAAGTAACTAATATTAATTAAATATACAAAAGAAAATTTCTTGTTCTGTCACTTTCCAGTCACATCCAAACGTGGAAAGAGTATTCTGAATATTTTTAACATTTTTTGTTATACCTAATATAAATCAGATATCTCAAATATTACAAATAATACTACTACTAATATTATTTAAGTACTAATTAACATCTGTGAGTACGCTTAATATTATAACAATATTTAAAAGAAAGCATTCATGGTATATCATAAACAGTTGTTACGTTACATATTGACACATTACTCGTTGACCAATAGCCGAGATGCAATTTGGTCCAGATGGTGAATTGAACTAACTATATTGCCACTTACGAATACGAGCTTACATTTACTATAACCTAATTACAGAGTAACGTTGCGGAGTAACGGGGTCTTAGCACTAGGTTCCCTCAGATTACCCCGCTATATACGGGATACGGAGTGAAGCTAATTACAGAATCAAAAAACAAACAATATAGAATTTGGGTGGTGCGAGGAGAGTGGAGTGTGTTGACACTACGTTTCGACTACAGTAATATAAAGCATGTATCATTCGGTCTATTAGGGAAAACTACGTTAAATTGCATTATATACTGTGTTAGATACTTTGTTTTATAGTATTTGTAACATAATATAATATCTATGTATAAACTTTACAATTACTACAGTGCGTAAAAATAATAGTACTTAATATAGTAAACGGTTAATAAAAACAAAATCAATATCCAGACCAAGAATCGAACCCACAATCACAGCTTAGATTCAGAGATTCATATTTATATTAATCTCATATATATTATATTAACGTCCATATTTGTTTGTTCATTATTCTTAATGTATTCACAAAAGCCCCGTTCATTATGTCATACAAATATTGTTGCAGTATTTTTACATTTCATGTGTAATCCGAGATGTATAATAATTTTTTTTTTGAAATAATTACACAAACACATGCAAGTGCTTTTTATACAATAATTACACAAAATAATTGTGTATCCTGTCTAAAAATAGAAAAAGGAGAGACGAATAACCTATTTTCAGGTGACCTATATGCTATCTTCGTAACAGTACACTCGGCCACGCGATGCAATAAACATTTACAAAGGGAAATGACGAATTTATAATTTAGGTAAAATTATAAATTCGTGCGCTTTAAGAGAAAACACGGGTTGTACAGGAATGTATATTTTTGTTGGTTAAAATTTTGGAAATATAATTAAATAGATGCAATTGCAATATTTCAGATAGTTAATTCCAATTTTTTGTTTTTTTCATAAAAAAAACCTTTTTATTTTTACTTTATATCTAATGGTGGAAGTTGCGCCGCGTTTTGTCTTCTCATATTAGTAACGTTGAAATTAATTTAAATACACCCATGTCCTTGAGCAGATATCGAATCCACGACCATTTAAGAGGAACATATAATAACAAAGTAAAACTAATTTAACAAAACTGTGAATACGTAAATCTGACTCACAGTCTCATATAACGATAGTACCAACGTCACTTATATCAATACATACTTATGTTGATTTGTGTCTACATATACATTATATATATAAATATGTATATTTGCATTCATAAACGTGGCGTAGGTCAGTTTCTAGTATTACTATTATGTAAATGTTATTATAGTGTTTTTCTTATAATTATGTATAAAAAGGACATGTATATAAATATATATACATTTTGTGTGACGTGAGTGCGACGAGTCATGTATGTATGTGAGATATATTCCCAGTTAAGTGAATGTCGATCGAGATGAGTAAATATTAAGAAAATTTACATATTTTCAAAATATTTGTTCTTTTAAATTTATATGGAATTTTACAATTAACATAAAATGCAGCGTTACTTTGCGCTACAAAAAACTTTCATATATCTGCCTGTTTTTGAAACGGGCAGATATATGAAAGTTAAGATTTTCTTTTATTTTTACACAAAAAAAATAAAAATAAAATTTTGCATCTAAACCGAGACGAGCTTAAAGTGAAACACACAAATATTTTGTGTATAATAGAAATATAAATTGCAACAACGGTTACACAAAAATAGTGTAACAATGAAATATTAAAAAAAAAAACCGTATATTTCTGTATATAATATAATATAATATCTCGCGGTAGTTCTGGCTGGTTGATCTTTAAGACCTCACAGCAGATGAATGTTTACGTACAGCCGCAATGCAGTATTTCGATTCAGAACTTTCAATGGTCGCGACAGTTTTTTGATGTATGAAAAAAATATTTTTTTTTTTAAATGTAAAGTACTGTCAATTTAGAAGACTAGTGGTGGAGTAGATGATGTACGGTGGTCGTAGATTTGAATATTACCTTAGGTAATATTTATTTATTTGTTAATTGTTTCGTGTTGTTGGTTCTAAAGTTTTTGTGGTGATTTAATAAAATATAAAATAAGCAAAAACAACTTAGTAACAAGTCTACGTTATTTTTGGAACGTTACGTGTTGAGTGGCGGAACTCAACTCCGCATTTTGTTTCACCAGACCGAAGAAATGGAATAACTCTTCACCTAGATCGGGAATAGAATCCACAACCTTACATTTACTACAAAATTCGAAAAGCCGTTGCTCGTTAAATATAATTTAAGTGTTAATTGAGACGTAGAGTTCAAAGTACGCACATTATTACGTTTTGAGCAAGCGCTCTATACAGTCTAGTATTTTAATAAAGTGACATCTGAGTACTGAGTCATAGATGAGAAACAGAATATATTATACCTACATATACGGTATATGTTAGAAATTCGGGAATCTTCTAAAATATTTTTTATGTATACAAAAAACATGTATATATTACACTTATATACTTTTATAAGATTATACAGCATGTTAAATAAAATTTAAATAATATATATTTTTTATTTATTTATATATAAGCAATTCAATTTTTAATACATACAAAAATGATAAACATTTAAACTTATAATAAAAGATTACATCATTAATTAGTAAGAGGTCATTGTATTTTTTTTAAATAAGTTTTTTTAGTAATTAATGTTATGCCACTACATATAAAGAAAATTTTATAATTATAACCAGTCTTCATAACCTATATACGACTAATATACAACTAATATACCACTACTCTCCTCAAACATAATTATAATTTAAGTTCAGGTCAACATTAATTCACCTTTCAAATCAAATCAACGACAAATTTAAATCAACATAAAAAAAGTCTTTTAAACGGTCGCGAGTAAAAGAGTTTCCCTTTTCAGGCTTTTAAAAGTACTCATTAAGGTATGAAACCCACATTCCACAAAAGATTAGGTGGTGCACGTGTGTGTGTGGCACGTGTGTTCATACTTCATATATACACGTGCAGATAGACATATCTATGTGTGTGTATGAGAGCACACAAGTGTAACTAGTGATGTAATGCTCGTTGACGCCTAGCAGACATTTTTTATGGGTTCTGACGCAACTTTTTTATAACCGTAGCGTAAGGTTTTAGGTGACCATTCTTTTATTTTTTTGCGTTTTTGTTGTTATTGTTTTTGGGTAGGATCTGTTTGGTGTAATTAGTTGTAAAACATGAGATTAGGGTCTATATAATATATTTTCTTATATTATTTGTTGCAAAAAATAATAATATATATGTATGTCAATTGGTCAGTGGCATAAAGTAGGCGTTTAGTTAAGTTGTGGGGTTATCTTAACAAAATAATATATACCTCTTTCTTACATACCACCTCTCTCTCCCTCTCTATTTTAACATTTTTTTGCTTATGATAAATCATAGAAGCTAATAATAAACATTTTAATTACAGGTAAGACCCCAAACCAATGCAGCATCATGAAAAACATACACACATCAGGTTTGCTTACAATTTTTTTTTCATTTATATGAAATAAAACTATATAACTCATTAAAAAATATGAATTATGCAATATAATGTAAAAAGTCGTCGCATAATTATGACGTAGTGTGAACAAGCCCTTACGATGCACATACACACATGCAAACATCTGCGTATAACTGTAACGCAAGGCTGCACACAGATGCAACAAGGACAGGTCAACGCACTCTGTTGCCTTGCACGAGCGAGATGCACTTATACACTTGCATATAAGTGGGAAAGAGATAAACATATATCACCCACTTCCTCTCTTATGGGGATTTGTACGGGTACGAAAGAGACGCACATATGCCGGCAGGAAGAGACAGCTATATAAATATTATGTCTGTTATTTCACTTCCTCCGCTGTGATGCAATAGCAATTTATTATAAGCATCTATTTTGAGACAAAGCTCAATTAAAATTTAAACCTTTCATAATCTTTACTTTGCGAATATTTCATTTCTTTTTTTGGTATATTTTCATTTAATTTTATTTTCACGTTCAATATGTCACGAAAGTATAAGAAAAAAATATGACCCAGTTTCCAAGATAGCAACACTTCCGAATTCGTTCGATAAGTTTTGGCGGGAAATGAAATATGATAGTGAGATTTTATTTATTCGTGAAATTGACTCATTATAAAGTGTTAAAATTTTATTTTCCGTGCACACGACATAGTTAAATACAAAATAAATGTATATTTAGCATTATTATCTAAAATTTGACAACAGCGCCATCTATCGATAGATAGTCAAAACAATCTTATTTCGCTATCTACTTGCCCTCAATTTGGATACTTAGTTCTTGTTAAAACAGCTCATCAATTTATTTACTTATTAGGCAAATTCCCATACAACTTTAAGGCTATTTATCCTTTTATTTCGAGGAAAAATCAATTTTAAACACTGAACTACGCATGCCCTACTTACCTTTCCGTGAAAATATCGTCTTTTGTGGACTTCTGTTAGGAAAAAAGTAGGCTCAGATACATGCCAAACCGCGTGTCGTTGAACTCTCTAAAAAGATGTCAGGTTACAGAGGTTTTATAGAAAAATGAACCTAAAAATCTTTCTCATAACAGCGAAATTCCCGCCAAATTCCTTTCAAAAGAGAGGCCATTTTGAAAAACACGCACACTAATGAGACGCACACACACAACTATGTGTATAAAGAAAGTACGTGAGCTTTCTCTGTGTTGCGTTACACAACGTTCTCGCTCTTACTGTTATGTAATAACGGTTGTTACGCCGTAACATTTTTTTTCATTTAACCGCTATCATTTAAATGAAAATTTGAAAAATAATTAAAACATGACACAGATAATAAATACTCAAGAATTAAGCCTATAGATTATAAAAACATTAATTTTAAGAAAATAAACCATTAATCATCAAATAAATTATATAAACATATTGAACATTATTTTCCATATAGAAATGGATATTTTTCCATTTTTTTTTCTATAATTTATAATAGTATATACCTGCTAGAGGTGTGCGTAACTCACACAGTGTCAGTTGAACCGTACAGTAGTGTGGCTTGTCTTTTCCTAGTTGGTTCCCCGATGGCCCGCTTGCAACATCCATGTGAGCGGGTCTTTATTAAAGGCGCGAATACTTGAAAAAAATTACATAAATTAAAAAAAAATATGTGACAGTGACAGTGACGTGAAGTTTTTTTGGAAAATTTTGTTTTTTTTAAGCATTTTCTTTTTGTAAAAAAGGCACAACTCGGCGATGCGTTTATGACTGGTGAGATGGGACGCAATTGTTTTTTTTAATTACGTTAACATTTTTTCTATTTTAAATTTAATTTTCTACTCAAAAATAGTGAAAAATCAACTAAAATTAAGCCATAAATATTACACTGGCCGCGTTCATCATATGTATTTTCAATAAAAAAACCGCATAAATAGATAGGACGCATAGTTCTTGGTTTCCTATTAACGATAAGTATTGTAAGCGAAATTAGTTTCAACGCTAAAAAAAAATAAAGGCTGGTATTTAAAGTCAATGTATGAAGAGACTGTTTAATTTGATTTGGAAACAGTCATACTTACTTTGATTCAAAACGACTTAGGAAAAAGTGGAAACGATTTTTATATATATTCATAGATAAGAAAAAAAATCATATAACTAGATATATTTCACATGTATTATGTTATGTAAACTTTTATTATAAAGACTTTGTAATTTAATTATACGCCGCTCCAACTAAGTGACTAAGATAGTGAAATAGTCCAGTAAACATGTTAAAATTTTAATGTGGCTGGACTTGAACCCACACCTCTTGAAAACCGTTGAAAACTCAAACTAATGCGGTTTTTTTTAAATATTTCCTATCTTTAAAGTGTTTACTTAACATTTTTTAAAAATGACTTAGGTAGTGTCAAATCACTACGATGTTCCTTTGATTTAGTGAATCGAATAACAAATGACTATATATATATATATAGTGACTCGAAAGAGAGAGAACTTTGTTTAAAATTAAAAGCAACTTTTTTATTATTATCTAATAGATTTCCGTAAAGTATTTACTTTAAAAGAAATAGAAAATTATTCAAACGAAAAAAAAAAACATAACAAAAACCCGACATTTAGTTTCAAAATCAAGAATTCATACTCGTACAATACTTGTCCCGAAACGGAGGATATCTAGTTACAAGGGGGTTGTCTGTCTCACTTCAACCCATAAAAAGAAACAATAGGTGTGAGAGAGACGACGTTATTGTTAATAGTATAAAAGATGGCCTATTTTCCCGGCCACGTGGCTTGAAAACTCTAGTAATTTCCTTTTAAGTTGGGACTTAATGAAAGAAACGCTTCAACTTGCTGATAAAACTATTTATTTTGCTCTCAACTTATATATTTTATGTACTGTAATGTGACTATGTCTGGAGTTTGTGATTAAATATGATATTCGTAACACCCTATATATCTTTATACTTACATTAAACTGTTTTATTACTGAATGTTTGATAATTAATAATTCAATAACTGATGTAGTTACATAATAAAATAACTAATAAGTATAAATATGAGATCGTCTTGGCTGGGAGGCATAAGGGTGAGACAGTAAACGCGACGGTGGTGGGTTCGATTGCCACTCGGGGGAATGCAATATTTATTATTTTATATAATATTAATGTACTTAGTGTACACAACGTAAAGCTACAAAAAAGTAAACTAAAAAATTAAAATGTAGGTGATATATGACAAGTTCTTCTTCATAAATATGTCAAAAACATCATAAATATGTCATTTTTAAAGTTTACTCGCGCTTAATTTTACTAATTTACATAAGCGTGTGGAATAAATTAAGTAAATTCATTAAAGTAATTACTTTTATTGAAGAAAAGACACTTTTTGAAACGAAATCCTAAATACAAAATTAGCCACTTGAATGCAATGTCTCAAAATGGACTAAAACTTTTGTCTGTAAAATTAACTTTTAACATAAATAAATAAATAGCATGCATAAGGAAATCAATACATCTACACCCAACAAATGCCGGTACATTGACCCCAAACTTGAAATATATATAGGTCACAGGTCACAGGTCAGGCCGCGTTTTTGGGCTAGCTTTGCCCTAATCTGACCTTAGCGACCTTGCACGAGGTCGATGAAGTTTGAGGTCGCACGAAATTTAAGTGCCTCAGTGCTTTTGCAAAACTATTTAGTTAGCACAACAACTGAGTCACTTAACTAAATTTCTTTGGTATTTTATTGGGCTTGTGGATAGATAAATGAAAGTTAATATCAGTTCATTCATAGTTAAATTATCTTTAACGTTAGGTTTAGTCTAGCAATAATATTTCTAATATATTTGCATATAAATTAAAATTCACTCGTTATTCGCAATTCCTGTATAAATAATTCAACTTTTTTAATAACTATTTTGTGGAAAATAGGACACACTGTATAATTACGCACACATAACACGGCTCCCAATCGAATAAGAAGTGCAATAATATCATTGTTACGTCACTTGTGTAACGCTTTACTTGTTATAACGTAACTGCTGCTTTCTGACTTAATAGTGGTTTGTTTAGTTTTTTCGCGTCTCATGTATATGGAAAGGGTAGTCAAACCTAAATCCCGTATATATAACTCGCTCTCAACTCTGAGATCGATCTTGAGATGACGTTTTTATTCATAGATTATTAAAAAAGCATCTCAAGATCACGACATCCCAGACACGTCTTTTCGAATTTGTGTCCATATTTCAAAATATTTAATGCAATTCAAAGTGTTGTGAAGTGAGTGTCATAACACTAGGTTCACTCCGTCTACCGAAAAAAAATATATAAACTATACTTTAAATACGTATCACGTTGAAATCTGTATACATTATTTATATAGATAATAAATTAGAAAGTACGTCTGTCTGTACGTAAATAATACCAAAACATATTCGCTTGTATGTGACTTGGCAATGTTACAATTTGATTGTGTAGAATATTTTGTGTGAATAAAAAAACAATATGGCGGCTTTCTACTAAATCTAGATATAGAAATATAATATTTATTAGTAAAGTAGTTTCACGTTTTGGTAGTGTAGGCAGAGGGAATTTAACGACAACGCGTTCCCCAAATTTCCGCCTAATTTTCTAGACACTGCGTGTTAAGTAGCGGATTTCAACGCATCGATTTGTCAACAAGAGCAGGGAAATTAATGAGAATGTAATCATTTTACTGATTGGATCGAATCAACAACTGTCGCGTTCACAGTCTGACACTGTCTCTCATGTCATTTAACAATATGTTTTTAATTAACTTGAAAAAAAGACTAGTGTTAAGATAATCTGTTCCTTACTCTACGTACAAAAACGTGTTTTTTTAATTTAAATATATCAGTATGAAAGTATTTCAAAAAGGGCTTTTACAAAAGAAACTCTAAATGGAAGCTCTATTAAATTTGCATCAAAGAAACTGAGGGGGGTTTCGTGTTAAATGCAGATACTTGACTTACATTTTTGGATACAAGACTCCTGTCATACACCTCTTCATACGTGCCCTCCGGGAGGTCCACGTGCTTTTTAAGTGATATTTCTTTTGAGTTTCTTCATTATCAAATTTGCAAAATATTTTTTTACTTCTTAAAAGTAGACTGAAAAGAGAAATTTTTGAGACAGACACCAAGTTGAAATCTAAAACTGTTGTGTGAAGTAAAATAATTTAAATATCAAATATTTCTTTTGGTAAAAATAAACTCATTTGTATTTAGAACAAAATTTTGCCTTATTTAGTATCTAATACGTGTTTGCTTCGCCTACTTCCTCATTCACACTTAGTCTTGAAGTACAGTAGCGCATTGCTGATGTGCGCCACCTAGCGGCAAGTTACTGCATCAGATAGCATTTTAATATAATATACACATTATTTGAATAATAGCTCGTAGATTTTTTTATTTTAACATTACTTATTATAATATACAACATATTATTTCTACATTATTATTTAAAAAAAAAGGAAAATAGTTCTTCTACCCGACCCTAGATGGCAGTGTACCAAATCCATTTAGCAATGTGACGCATTATGTCACTTTTTATCGGCATTCGCTGTAAAGTGCAAAGAAGCTAATCGTACATTGACCGATTATATTGTTTTTCCTGTACTGTATCACGCTGTATATAGGTCTCGTGAGTATTACCTTATAAATATTAAATACAAAATATATAGTAATGCTTTAGTTTATAAATCAGAGTAGCCACACGCTATGTGCGAGATACACAGTGAAACTGAAAAAATAAAATAATAAATAAAAACAAAAGATATACCTATATTTAACTAATACCAAGGACTCTTTCTGTAAAACTAGGGTTCTGGGTCCAGATCCGAACTACAGAACACAAAACGGAGTTGAGTTCCTTTACCCAACATGCAAATCTCAAAAGTTCGGGGAGAATGCACCATCGAGTGTCATAACATTAGGTTTCCTCTGCTCACCATGCTCAAATTGGAGGACACGAATGAAATTACTAGTATATGTATAATATTTATATGAAGAGTTAATTCATTTAAATATATGCATCAGAAAATAATCATCTGAAGATAAGGGACTTTTAAGCATATTGTAATATCTAACTAGCCGTGTCAGTTTATAACAATGGTAGCGAGTACCAATGTTCACGTGATTGATTATCCGCTATAAGCAATTTATCATTTATTTCATTGCCTCAGTAGATATTGTGAAGAGATAACATCTTAATGTATGGAGATTTGATTTTTCATAAAAATATGTTTTAGAATAAGAAAATTGCCAACACAACTTTCTATAGATTTATTCGTATATTTATTCATTTATCTTCATAACAGTTTTATCAGCTTCACGCTATATCCCGCACAGAATAGGGTAGGCAGAGGGATGTCGGTTTGACAGTCACACTCTGTGCCTCTGTGCCACGACTGGTCTCAAAAGTTACAAATAATATTTTTATTTTCTCGCTCTGTCAACGAAGCAGAGCCCGGCAATGAGTTGCGCCACTCAACACACAATGCGTCCAGAATTTGACAGAAAGTAGAGGATAATGTCAGAATAAGAAGCAGTTCCTATATTCTCTCTGTCTATCCCACTATGCGCAGGATACAGCGTGAAGTGGAAAAAAGAAGTTATACATTTTTCGCACATTTAAATGCTTCCGCATATTTAAATGCTTAGAATGCACAAATAAAACTATATAAACATTGATAATTGCGTTAATTTAATAGCCTTTAACATCAACCGTAGTACGAGGGTTGCTGCCCTTAATACGTAATTATATTAAGTGCTTGTATCGTTTTACTCTTAGAGCTACGGATAAATGTATTGTAATGTAAACGAGTTTTCTGTCAACATTTTTTTGATAAAAGATTCTAGTTTTCCGCGTTTGGGTAGGATTCTTTTTAATATTTTCTCACACCTTTTTCAACACATTGCGTATTCAGTAAAGTAAAGTGTAATTAATTCAACGCAACTTGTCTACTAGAACAGAAAAAAATATTATTATACTTTCGCGTTTTTAATTTATGGTTAAGGAAATAATAAATGGGAAAAGAGGGAATGTCACAATAATAGAAATCCTCTGCTTAATCTGTTAAATGCGGGATACAGTGTGAAGTGGACCAATACTAGTCTACTTATTTAAATATGTAACCTAAATTATACTCAAATTTGAATCGATTACACTAATTTTAAGACTTGTACACTAAACATTTCCTTATTGCACAAACATACTTATAAATATAATATTGAATGATCAATAATAATATAAAAAATGTAAGTCATCAATGCGTCACAAGTTATCCGCCACGGTCGTTCAACTTAGTTTGGCAGATTGACCTTTAGTTCCGCCTATTGGGCAGCAGATGGCGCTGGCAAAAAATGTGACGCGGAAGTACTAATTTTACTTGTTAATTTTTCCAGCTACATACTGTATCCCGTATACAGCGGGGTGGGCAAAGATTTGCAGAAATTTATTACTATTTCGTTATAACAACGTCGTCTATATAACATATATTCTAAATTTTTTGTGAGCTCAAATATTTCTAGTTGAAACCATCTAATTATTGTGACAAATTATACAAACGTATCGTTATGACATGTCATTTGCTTACGAAAGTAATTTTAAGCGATTCGTCATTTGCTGACGACAGAAATTTTTGTGATTTAATTTGAAACATAGTGTTTTTTATTTTAAGAATGTAATATAATTTTTATTTGGCACATAAATTATTATTAAACATATATTTTGTCGCAGTAATTAGTTCTTAATCTTGTATCATCCAATGCGGTAAATACATCTGTCAGTTCAAAATCTAATTATTGTCAGAATTTAAAAGATTTACGTTTTCAGTATCTATTTCGAGACATTACTTGTCAAGTGGCCGAACCCATAAATAAAATTCTCATTCTAATATTCTATCATTTTGGCGTTAGAATCTTGAGAAACTTAATCTGCTAGCTTCCGCTTACTCGGGCTCACTGTGTATTAAAATTGCTATATGGTATATCTTAAAAAAATTACTATAAACTATATGAAAATGCAGCCATTATATTTATATTGCTGCATTTAATCCTTTTAAATTTAAATTCTATGACAATTAAAAAAGAATCGATTCAGTCAATAGAATTATATTATAATCGCATACGTATGTGTATATGTACAAATAGTTTTATATCCTTATACAAATATAAAACCAATTGAATTGTTGTTATGTTTAAAAATAGTCAGCAAGGTGCGTAATCACTGTGTGGGTCGTTAACCTTACATTTGACCTATAGTTCCGCTTTTCGATAATGGATGGCGCTTGTTTGTTAGCAATTGGGGTTCGGGTCTAAGTGTGGGTTCAAATAGAAGTAGGTGCGTTGATCTTTACAACGGTTATTGGCTGTCGTTGTTAAAAAATCACAATAAGGAAAGTCCTTAGTTTTGTTTTCCGTTTTGATTCAGTGTGTTTTTATGGACGTTAGATTTTATTTTATAACTATATGATAAACGGAATTGTAGTCTCTTTTTTTTTAAATTTTAATAGTAATGTAATTGAATATTATTATTAAACATTTTTTTTATTAGCGGCATTCATGAAGATTAATTCTTAAAGGAATCAATAGCTATTCAATGATAAGAATTCATACGAATGTATTATTCGGCGATGAAGTCTTTTAAAAGAAAAAAAAACATTGTATGTAATCACAGATATTACTTTATGAAGTGATAGTGAGTGGTAAAAGAGGCCGGAGGAGACCTCTGTTGACCCTCAAAAATACCGCGTCGATGATATTAGAGGAAAGTCACGTTTAAGCATAAGGACACCTTAGACGAGGCGGAAGAGGTAAGTAGAGAGTTCTCTCTGGCCACCCCGCTAGGAATAAATTAAATAAATAAAGGTTAGGTTAAATTTTAACAAACGAAGTCCCAAGTAATAAGCGGTAAGAGAGAATATTATCCCAGATTTTACTTCCCATATACAACGATTGTGAGTTCAAATTTCATGAGTAACCGTAAAATAAAACCGTATAATAACATCAACCTAATAAGTGAATGCAGCCCAAGTAGTGTTGAATTTCATACGTAACACTAAATTAACCGATTTATGAAACAATGTCCTCTGTTTAAATTAACTTTTTTTTCTTAGCTTCTAATGTATTTATATTGTTATTGATTATTATATTATTAATTTAATAACAATATTTAATTTATCAAATATTTACTTATTACTAAAATTATTTGTTAATACAGTAATTAGACGATCCTGTCATCACACACCGTCTTATCTTCGAGACACTGTGTCACAAGTCCCGAAACTGAACTGCGCTTTTTCTTGTTATGCTGTCAAATAGAGTGAGGAAATGATAATTGCTCCAGGTCGGAATGGAACCTATAACCGTCGGGTTTCTCCATTTTATTACCACTTGCAGCCCCTAAACAGATAGTGTCTGAACACTAGGTTCTCTCTTCCTACTCTGCTTCTAATACCGTAAACTTTCCTGCTGTAATTGAATCTACTATTATATGCTGCAGCTGCACTGCCACCGTTACACCACACACCTAAATTCCTTGACTCTGCCCTTGCATTTTCCTTCTAATAAATAATATCGTTCTTAGTATTACAATAATCATTGTTTCACAATATTTTTCTGGGCCAATGAACTATATGAGTAATTGACGCACACATAAACAAAATTTACAAACACTCATGTAAAATAATTTGACAGGTCACTGACCTTGGCCCTTATCTAAGGGCTAGGAATTTTAAGGAAATTATTATTTAATTGTCATAAAATGGCGAACACTGTGATGTAGAGGCAGGATGTAATCGCGATGGTTTTTGGTTTGATTTTCACTTGGGGAAATATTGAAGCTTTTTTATTATTCTGCTCCTTAAGACTAAGCGTGGCGTTGAGTTCCGCTACTTACTTAACGTAATTTAATTTGTAATTAAGACAATAAAACGCGACATTTTTGAATTGGTCTCTTTCATGGGAACGACGTAGAAGTGTGCTACGTCATATTATATCGTCGAATCTAACTTTGCCATTGCAGTCAATTTTATTTATTTATTTCTTAAGACAAAAAGTTGACGTCGGTTGTATATTTTGGCTTTATTATCTGCTTATAAAAAAAAATTAGCTTCACACTGTATCCCGCATATAGCGGGTAGAAAGGAACTACTAACTAAGTGATGAAACCCTTGAATTTTTCCAGGCATTGTGTGTTGAGTGGCGGAACTCAACGCCGCCCAATTGCCTTCGTACCAGAGCAAAGAAATGAAAATATTATTAAATAACCATTATCTACTTTCCTACATAACCAGAATGAGTAATAAACCAAAAAAAATATTATATTTTTTCAATCGTTGTCTCTCTGTGTCTCTTTCGCAATCGCTTCTAATGTAAAGGTAAAATATTGACTGTCTGCACGTTATCACCGTTTAATTGAGTCCATGTTAATATAACATATTGTTTGTTTATGATAATTTTTGTTATTAAAAATAATTAATTATTACCATATATTCATGTAAGTATATATCCGTGCAGGGGCTAGTCGTGTTTTCAGTCATATTTTCATTTTCACGTCCTGGTGAAGAGGCATTGCCCGGCCGGAAGTGCCTTACCTCACGATCCTACGTTCTCTCTTTATACTCTGTTGTCCTGTGGGATACAGTGTAAAACTAAAAAAAACATATCTGACTTAATTTTTAATCTTAGCTGGCCAAGAGAGCCTGCTTACGTGGTTTGGGTACGTGGAGAGAATGAGTGATAAAAGAATGCCAAAATAGATTCATTAAGGAAGAGTGAGTGATAAGAGATGTAGGGGGGGGGGGGGTGGGTATACCTCGTTTGATCTTTGTAATATTTTTTTTATAAAACTGTAACTTAACGTTAAAAGCTAAAAGCTATCAGTACTAAATTTAAGATAATATATTAGTATGACTTTAATATATCCAGTTAATCACAAACATCAGATACGAGACGGTGTGGATTTCTCTTCGTTCCACCCCTAAGGTTTTTTCCCCACATTATTTTTACATATCGGTTGATATTTCAATAGAAACGTTGCCAAAATCAATATTTCATAACCGATTGCCAATTGAAGTAGTCTTTGACCGATAAACGACGAATAAATTGACATTAGATTAGATAAGAGTAACGTGGTATATGCTGATTAGGTGGAGTTGTGCAAAAAAATTGTGTTCTTTTTTTAAAAAACGAAACGTTAAGTTTTCTTGAATTTCTTCAATGAAACATTTTATTTGAATTTTCAAAAAAAAAACTGCAAAAATATACATTTAACTTCCGCCACAAAATGCGCAATAGATTAAAAATGGGGGAAAAATCAAAAATGAAGTGTTAACATAACGTACCGTCTGCATTCCCTGGGCGGGATCGGGGCTATTTGCGGGATACACCGTGATGTTTTATAGTTGAAAATATTATTTCTATACTTCCTTGTAATGAATTTGCAACGCTATTTACTCACCCTATCAGCTGACCGAGGTCGTTGAACCGGGTGAGCTTACCTTGTGTCACAGCTATTTAAATGTCAATAATTATTATGAGGTTATCATGGCGCAGTGGCACACCGTGTGACTGTAAGCGCGGCGGGTGCGGATTCGATTCCCGATTCAGGGGAATTAATTATTTTCATTTCAAGGCTATAGAAATAGAAAAAGCATGTCCTCGTAACTTTTGATGGAAATTAATATATCCTTGTTTGCTTTTGATCCTGGAATACTTAGGTGTTAACTAAAGAATTAGAGATTTTTATTATATTTTGTATGTAGGATTTCATCCACGCAGGCTACACAAGTACAGTATGGTATGGTAAATATATATCGTTGTTTGCCATTTAAAAAAATATTTATAAAAATGTTTTCTATATAACATTACAAATATTCGATAATATCAGCTCTACTTCAATACAATATGCATGTATTATACATGTTAATCATTCTTTAGAATCATTCTGTCTAGTAGTGAAAACCGCATTAAAATCCGATGGAAAGTTGAAAAGATATACATATCTATGGTAGGTTTTATACTTTGTAATAAAACATATAAAATTTTGCACGTATCAATATTCAAACCTGCGGCTCTTAATAACCGTCCAACCATAGGTTCTTATGAAGAAGATTTCCAAGAGGCGCGAGTTGCAATCTTGCTTATTCCAAATTTTCGCAATTTCCTTTCCTAAGACTTGAATAACATCAGAAAATATTTAAAATACTTTGTTACATACTACGTTCATTAAAGTCGGTTAAAATCTAATTGATTAATAATAGACAATGAAAATACCTACCTCTTATCTAAAAAGCGGTCTGTACATCACATGGTGTTTCTGTCTCTCTCTAACAAATAGAATTACGTATATCCGTCCCTCTCTCAGGGTGTCGACCGGGTGAATGACCGCCGAAATTTTGGGTTCAACGAACGACCGAAAGTTGATTGTACTGTTTGAGATACGTTTTTCGCATATATATATATATATATATATACATAAAATTTTCATTTTTGTATATTTTTTCGTATTTTTTTTTATGAAATTTTCTTTATTTTTAAGTATTTCCTTTTTTTTTTGGTATAATTTATTGATTTGTAAAATAATAGGTGCAATTTTCCTTTTATTTTGCAATTAAGTCCAAAATTTGTACAGAAGTTGTTATTTTTAATAAACATAAATCATGATAATAAACATCATGTTATTTTTTTTTCTTAGATTTAACACAAATAAATATTAAAAAATAATCATTAAAAAATTGCAATTTAAATAAGCATAATTTTAGATCTTTTTAGAAGTCTGTCTTTCTTTCTCTGTCTGTCTGTTAAATCTTTTTGAACCTCTTGAAAGGGAAAGAAAACTTTTTTAACTGTAATTATGATTTATGCAAAAGCTTATGACGTGGATGTGTGGCGTAACTTAACGACGCACTTTTCCTTACCTGAGAAACAACTTCTTATATTCTGAATATAGTGGTATTCGAAATAACAACTTAAAATGAACTTATAGATTTGTTTCTACTGGTACTACGGCTATCCTTATTGATTCTTTTACGATCATATTTAATTTTAAATTTATCCATCTTAAAGATCAACGTACTGAAACAACAAGATTACATAACGTTTACATTTTCGTTGATAGCTCCGAAACGGCTGAGCCCATTTTGATGAAACGGACACAATAAGAAAAGTTATGAAATTGCCTGTATTTTGATATATTATTCAATTATCTAACGTATATAATAAGAAAGGAGGAAGCCAAAAGCAAAGCACCGTTGTGCGGGGTCGGCGAATTTTTTGGCGGTCATTCAACTTGGTATATTGAACGAAAGTGACATATTTAATACTTATTGCCCACTGATATATATATTATATATTTATAATTTGAAAACAATATAGTGTCACACATATACTACACTCTGTTTGCTAAATTATCCGTCTAAATTACATAAATTAAGTGCGGAACTCAACCCCGCCTTTTTTCTTTGAGGAATTAACAATTTAATACGTCGAGTAAGTTTAATCAGGTGCTATCCCACTGTGCCACGATGGATTCATTTGTTTACACGATATGATTTTCTAATATAGTAATTTTCCAGATTAACTTACCCTAATATTGCTTTTCTATAGATATAAGTAATGCATTTGGAAATGTTCTCAAGAAATATATATATTGAGGAAAATATTTAATATTTTTATTCACATTTATTTGTTAGAAGAATATTGAATGAATATAAATATAATTTCACATTTTTACTTAGTCATAATGACAGTAGTGACAGACATTAATAATTTACTAAGGAATTCTCATGTAACATAATTAAAATATAATAAAAAAACTAATGAAAGTACTTCTATATCTTCTATAAAGCTCTAGCATTTTTCAACTCAACAATCGTAAAGCACAAACCAAAGGTTATCGACATTAGGTTGAATGTGCCAAAATTCGTCCAACGTTGGTTGACCCGTGTCGCACTTCCGCGTACAGTTGTCGTAGGTCCTATGGTATTTTGCTTTGTGTTGTAAAGAAAGTGGTTAAGGAAGTTGATATGTACCGGTTTTTGAATAATCTCTCCACTCTCCGTGATTTTTTTAAAATTAAAAGCGGAGAATATGTTAAATGAAATTTTGAATTTACAGCAATATTTGCTGAAATGGTAGCGTCGTATGGACACTAGATATTTTATGATTTTTAACCTAGTATTAAGACACTCCATTTTATTTACACTTTTAAATATGTTTTCGTGATATTGTGTTGAGTGGAGGAACTCAACGTCTCGTTTGTCTTGTTACCAGAGCAAGGAAATAAAAAATTATAAATTTCTCGAGTGAGAATCAAACCCACAACGGTCTCGTTTACAGTCACGATACGCCACGACGGCCCCAACCATAACGGCTTTATTAAAAAATAATCTTTAAATGGAGAGAGATAATTGGTTACGCCCACATTCAATATCTATATGTCACTAGGTATTACTTATATGTCACTAACTTTTTTCCTAGTGATCCCACGGGAACCACTCAATCATTTAGTGGCCCGGTATATGTATGAACACGCCTATTTACTGGGGTTGTAGTGACACAGCTCGTGACTGAAAATGCGACGTTGGTCGGTTCCATGCGGGATGCTGCGTGAAATAGACAATAATATGTCATCAAACGTGCAGAAAGATATTTTGCTTATGAAAAAAAAAGTCTAAACACAGGTACTTATAACATATTAGTTTGGTAAGAATAGGTCAGTGATAGGTTGTTCACCCGAGATCAACGTCCTCGCGACGAAGTCACTTGAATTTTTTGTATGGTCACTATTTCAGTGTATATTTAGCTTATGATGTATTCACATAAGTATGTAATATATATTTATATTATATATGTACAGATTTTTCTTACTCATCGAGAAAATTCTTATTATAAGAAATATTCTTTTCAGAAATCCTCTTCCCATTCCATTATACTTACTCAATCTTATAAATAATTAGTTTAATCTTTAAATATATGTTTTATATATAAATATATTCCTTAAAAAAATACACTGTAATCGGCAGTTCAAGGCAAATCCATTTTTTTATTCTCTTGGTTAGGTTACAGTGTACATGACCTTGGGTCCATCAACTTTAATTTCAACTTCAGGCAGGAAAATTATGGTCCTTATCTTTAAATTATACTTAAAAAATGAAGTACAAAAATTATGAAGGTTATTTTTAGTGAAATATCTGAAACATAACATTAGATTTTTTTAAATAACTAACTTAGTTTTGGGCGTCACTGTCATAAAGACAGAGAAACAGAGAGAGAGAGTAGTACAAAATTCTAAATAAAATTTTGAAAATGTTAAAAAATACCAGTAAATAGTCAAAACTCCGCAATTAATCACAACACATAAAATCATTTGTCTACGAATCATTATTTTCGGTTGGCTGTCACGTTTTTGACGTTTACATGAAAACGGTTTAAAAAAAAACGCAAACGTCACATTTTTTTTAATCACAGCTACGCCAAAGTCGAACGACAGCTCGTCTGATAAATCGCCATAATTATATGACGTTAGTCGGGGTTTAAAGTGTCTTCAAGGTCGTTTCGGAAATAAACTTTGGTGTGTGACAGACGACGGTTCTTTGACACTCGTGTGTGGTTCCAACAGAAATATCTTTAGATTAATTCTTAACGTATGTTTATGTTATCTATACTTCGTGATTTTGTAATGTTTTCTTTAAATAAGTATAAAATGGCAATGAAAAATTTGGTAGCTTTCCCAACACTAAAATTCAAGGTCGAATTTAACTGTAAACGCAACGGTTGTGGGTTCCGTTCTCCTTCAAGGAACGAATTGTTTAATATTTTCATTTTCTAGCTCTAGTAAGAGACAAAGACAAATCGCGGCGTTGAGTTCTATTCAACAGTGCAATTCGCAATGCCTTGTTCACAATGCAATTGCAATTTCATGTTATGAAATACAAGAAAAAATTATATTATCTAATACATTTTTTTAATCTATAGTTCTTTATATTATTTTTATATTGTTATATAAATTTTAGTGTTCGTTTATAATGTCATGTCCAGTTCTTTAATTATGGCGTTTCGAACCTCTCAGTTGAACACAAAAGATTACAGATGTATGTATATATATTATAAAAGTTAAATGTATACACATTCTGTCAATCTGTCTTAAGAATACGTTCTTTCTGCCTACCAAGCACAAAAACCTAAAAAGAAATAAAATTACAAATAAAATTTAACAATATTGTATATAACTGTTAAGACGGATTAATCATATATATTTAGTTCTATACGTTTTGGAATACTCGACATATCAAACACTTTGCAGTAGACTACAGACACTGGTATTAATCCGGGGAACGGAAGTGTTTTAATGGTGACGGAGTGTCCTAACACTAGGTTCCCAGTCCTCCTCTGACTTTGTGCGGGATACAGCGTGAAACTAATAAAAATAATGTAAAAAAATATTGTCGATTTTATTACACAATATTTCACATATACACGAAAAAAAAAGGTTAATTAATTCATCAAAATTTGTACGGAAAGGTCGATGAATCTATGTTTCCGTTACCACCTCGTTCTATTCACCCTTGGAGGCAAACGGCCTGAAGGTCGAATAACGACCCCCCAAATTACGGGTCAGGCACTTGCAACTCGCGTGAATCAGCGTCTTTATAAAACACCTTTCGTATGTACTCATACATATCCTTATTGTATTTTTTTTTACAAAAATTTACCTTTACAATAGATAGATAACCAATAAGAAATTATTTGGGGAAGTAATTTTTGAAGTGGTAGTGTCACCGTTTTACAGCATCTGACTGTAAACGCGAGGGGTGGTTGGTTTTTGGATTTGATCCCGAATCGTGGGAATGATTTTTTTTTCTAACTTCAACGTGTATGATACGCATAGCAGAGTAGACCCAGAGAACCTGGGAACCAGGTGTTAAGACACTCTGTTTCCATTCGGACACTTCGGTTCTCCACTTTGGGTGAAATTCTTGAGGCTTTCAGTGTTGAGTGGCGGACTTCAACGCTGTGCTTTGTTCGTTTACAAAGGGAAGAAATAATAATATTAATAATTTAATTCCACACACGTTTGTGTGCTTGTGAAACACGCTTGTGCCCTTGCTGTACCATCACAGCCTAATTATTTATAAATATACGGGAAAGGATATATTTAAGTTACTTTAATGTACCCACTCTAGTAAGACACTCTATTACTCTAGAATCACGGCGTTGTATTTCGTCCCTCAACGAGAGAACGGAGTGTCTTGGCACTAAGTAACCTCTGCCTACTCCCCTATATGTGAAATATAGTGTAAAGCTAAGAAAAATAATAAAATATTTATAAATCAATTAACGGAGAGCAGTGTTTTAACACTACATTTTCTCTGCTTATCCTGCTTGCCTATATAGGATATGCAGAATGAAGCTATAAAACCAGCTATAATATATAAAACATGTTCACGCAAGCAATTAGTCACCTGCTGTATACTTATAGTAGCCTCAGTTCAGTCACCCCTGTTGCGCAGTAGAGCAGACGTTGACCCACCACGTGGGTAGCCGCGTCTTATCGCTTCCCAGTTTGTGGTATTTGTTGGTGAGTGACGCCAGCGCGTTTGGAATTCTATTTTTTGAATTTGAAAATGACGTTTCGCTTTTTTTTTTAATTGTTTCGAATTAGATTGTAGGCGTAGTATAATAGTGCTCTTAATGTCTTTTTTGAATATTTTATTTTCACTAATTTTTGTCGTTAGGGCGTTATTTTTTTGGTGAAATGTTAAAAAACAACAATTTTAATTAATTAAATTGCTTTTTTTAATTTGTCATTGATGTTTCTTCATTTCACTGTGGGTATAGAATCCTACTATGTATGCCTTTACAATATTATTTTATGTAAAGAAGTGTACTGAAATGCGTAATTCAATTCAAAGGAATTAACTAAGTCGATTGTTATTTTGAAACTAGGTAAGACGTGTGATTCATTTGCGTAAGCGAGAATTAATTATTTATTTTGTAACAAAAATGAAGTATAAGTTCCATTCACTTAAATTTTCAATTCATGTACATTAATATATATAAATATATATATGCCGAATATAGCAGGGTAGGCAGAGGGAATCTAGTGTTAAAACACTTTATTCCGTGTACACCGCTTCATGTTTGAGACATAACGTGTTGAGTGGCGGAACTCTACGTCGAGCTTTTACTTGCTAGAGATAGGAAAATGGAATACAGCTATTTATTTATTTAGTATAAATGATAAAAAACTATTATTTATAATTGTAAAAGAAAAGTAATAATCAAATAAGTTATAAATAACATTTATAAAATACCTTCAAAACAGCAAAAAAAAATCTTATTCAAATTATCTTTAAAAAAACGATACAACATGAAAACAGACACAGACATAATAGTTCACAATTTCAAAGTTAACTTTTACTATCGTTCTCTTAAAGTTTCACTAACATAAATACAGGCTTTAAATGGTTATACTTAATGGATGCACTGATTAATATTCATGCCCATATATAGTATGTAATCCAAATTTATCATAATAAGCTAAGTTACAGATCATAATTTTGTGTTGTTTTTTAATAATATATCTTTTGTCACTTTTATTTTATATTTTTTGATGGCAGAATTTGTTTTGACTACAATAAGGCTTAAGATTTTTTCACTCATTAATTTTTAAACAAAATTAATTGTATAACTTAATATAAATGAAATTGAACCCACAACTACGACTACAGTCTACGGCCTATATTTCTATATCATAAAAAAATCTAGTTAAAACATTTTTTATTGGTTTTTTATTTGGTATTATAGCAGGAGATTACAAGTTATCTGTGAACTAAATTTCATTTTAATCCTTTGAGTCAAGTTTATGAGTTGTCACAACTATCAAAACAGACAAAGATACGATTAAATGTTCTTAATTATAGTACAATATGCGTTAAATATGCAAAAAAGATAGAAATATACCTTTTCAAATAAAATTTCTATCTTTTTCTTTAAGCTCATCTTCTTCTTTTCTCTCATCATCTTTTTCTTTTTCTTTAAACTAATTTCCAAAGTATTTTAAAAGAATTGGCTCTATGTAAAGCTATATTTATTCGGTGCAACAATGACGTAACTGCATAAAAAAAAATAAGTTAAATGTTTTAATGTACGCCGAAAAAAATATTTACAAACTTGGATTGCTCCTCCCACAAAGTGTTTCAAAAAGTCCGATCAGTTCAATGCTAAACTTATTTTTATGAGAACAAAATACCAAAATAAAAAATATTAAATCCTTGAAACTATTTCTTTTAACTTCACGCTTTATCCCGCATATAGCAGGGTAGGCAGAGGGTTTCTGGTGTCAATATACATCTTAGATAAGTTCTTCACTTACCGTCCGAATTCGAGACACTGCATTTTAAGTGGCGGAACTCAACGCGGATTTGCCTTAAATTTATATAACTTAAGAATTGCAGAATTCAACCAAGTTTCCTATTCAAAGTTTTTTGTGGTCATGACGTATAACTGTCACTCAGATCGATCAATATTACTATCTCGGTTCGGCGGCCGGTCGGCGAACCCCCAAACGCGGGTCAATGGCACCGATAGTAACACAGTGGAAGCTATGTTGTACTGTGCTATAAATCGGCGAAAAAATATTTTAGTATGTAAGTGTTATACTGAAAAAAGCTTTACGCTGTATTCCCCCATATCTCCGTTGCCCACTTTTCAAGACAGTGCGTGTTGAGTAACGAAACTCAGCGCCGCGGCTTATCCTGCCAAAGCGAGGAAGTTAATATTAGATTCAGCCTACCGCTATATGTTGAACATGCTTAAAGCTGATGTTTTATGTATTCTTAAAGTTTTGCGAAGTAAGAGCAACTGTTGAGTTTGTTGGCTTTTTTCAGCAGAACTGCCTTCCGAGGCGGTGTGACGGACACGTTCCGTTCCACGACTCCAAAATATTTGCAAAATTTAAAAATGAATTAAGAGTATTATGAAATTGAATTTATTTAATATATATTTGTCTTAAATTTTCTGTCTATTTAAAATATTTCGTTATATTTTAAACTCATTTTTAATAGGAGTAATAAATATAATATATAGTGACACATCGTATTAAAACATGGATTAGATATGTTCTTATAGAGATACTTCTGTTTTCTATTTAGATTCATGCTATTACAAAGGAAATAGGCAGACATTGGGGAAAAGAGTGTCCTGAAAACGGAACCAAAATTATAAAAATTCTAACTGTCTTTCACTTTAATGAATTTACAGCAATTTATCATCACAGTTTTTAACAACGGTACCATATACCGTGAGTTTCAAATCAAGAAAAATTTTGGCATGAAAATAGAAATTAATAAAAAACTGTAAAACTGTACTCCATAGTTGAATAAAATAAATTTATAAATACTGTTACAAGTATTATTTAGTGTGACGTTCGTTTTGAACGTTCCGTTGTTACATGATTAGTTAAAGGCTGTAATGGCTTAATTTAGATGAAACGCGAGTTCAAATGAGATTGCGAGAAAAATTATAATTTGCCAGACCCAGTCGTGGCGCAGGGGCACGAAGGCAGGGCGACGCGACGGTTGTGGTTCGATTACCATTCGGGGGAATGAATTCAAGCAGAAAGCTGTGAATAGAGTATATTGGAACCAGGTTCAAAAGACTCAAACGAAGGTGTAAATTATATTTTGATAGCTAAATTTCAGAATATATTTAATTAAAATCTTTGTAATTAACACGTTTGTTTGAAAATTTTTACAGAAAATAAAAGTTATCATTTAATATTGATTAATAATTAAGTACATGTATTTATGAAATTTAGTGTGTGGCTCAATGGTTATGGGTTCGCTTCCCAGCACACTGAACGAATACTCAGCACACTGATCTATCTATTTATTATATTACGATATACTGCTATAATGTATATATATATTATACGGCGTTGAGATCTGCCACTCAACACGCAATGCCTCCAGAATTCGGCAGAAAGTGGGGAACGGAGTGTCTTGACACCGAGGTTCCCCCTGCCTGCCCTATTCTATGTGCGACATACAGCGTGAAGTTGAAAAAAAATTAAATAAATATATATATAAATTTGAAAACACCTACATGTGTATAAAAGACTCCCAAAAATCCATACACCACAAATTTCCCCGCCGCCATTTTCCCGTTTCCACGCTGTGGAGGCGACCTTGTGACGTCACCGCGGTTATTGATTCGCCCCATGTGGCCTTAACTGACTGTCGAAAAGAGGTTAACTTTAATATTTTTTGTTTTTTATTCACTTTTCGCCTAATTTTCGAGACCACCACCAACCATTGCGTTACAGAGTAATATTAATTTTATATAATAATGCCTGAAAATTAATAAAAATAAAATTTTATCAAGGAACTGGGTTTTGTTTACAAGGCGTGGAAATATTTCTAAGATTAATCTTTTATCTGGGAGATATGGAAAACAAAAGCTGTGCATGTATGTACAGATGTTGTGAAATTTGAGTAAACATGTCGAAATTTTCAGGTTTTTATATTATAAAAATTTTATACAAAATATATAATCTATTTATAATGTACATAGAGCAGAAGAAACCAAATGTATATATAATTCCCCACTACCCCACATTATAAAAATTCTCGGAACATTGAGTTGCAGAAAAGTGGCGTATTAAGGATTTTAAATTTCAGGGTAGGTAGAGGGATCATAGTGTTGAGACACTCCGTTCCCCACTTTCCGCCGATTTTTGGAGGCATTGCATGTTGAGTGGCAGAATTCAACGCCGCTCTTTGCATCGACACTTGAGGGAAGAAATGAAAATATACATTTAAATAAATATTTCGCATTCTCGAGTGGGGATCGAACCTACAGCCATCGCGTTACAGTCACACCTTAGTGCTGCTGCACTACGACGGCCGACAACAAAAAAATAAAAGTAATTTGTTACCTCTAAACAGAATCAAACCCACAGTTAACATATAACTTTTTTTTACTTAACTTTGTTTAATTTTGTCTGTATATAAAAATAAAACTATAACAAGCCTTATTTTTAGTTTAGATTTGTGGATGATAATATTGTAATATGTAATTAATTATAAGGGAACCCTTCAGCAGATGTTCATAATTTTAGTAGCGTCAGTAAAATAAATACATTAGATTGTTGCTTTGTAAATGAAATATTCAACACAAAAATAATTATTCAATTAATATCAACACAATGAGAGTAGAGCGTTAATAAATAAAATTATTTATAAAAGAAAAAAAATACAATAAAAACAACAGACAAACAATATAATACAAATTCAATGGTTTCATTATATGAATTAATCAAGGTCAAGTCAATGTTATGAATGGAGAGGAGAAAAACTTTTTTAAGCACTGTGATAGAGCTTCCAATAAATCTGTGCAATATCTGTCCATTGCATTGCATAGGACATTGCAGAGGCGGAACTAAACGCAGTTCTAACAACATTTTTCAATAATTTATAATAAAATGTTCATTTAAAAATAAATAAATATGATAGAGGCGGTATAAACGTGTTAATGACTTTAAGTATGTACAGATATGTGTGTGTAACTTCTAGTTTAACAAACTTTAACATAATACTTATATAGATGGGCTTATAGTTACTTTTAATACAATTTATTTGAAATTAATACATGCTTTTATATGATCTGTAGGATTCGTTTTTTTTTTTATTATAGTTTTCCATGATTTCAAGTAAAGCCTATGAAAAGAACAGCTTAGTTTTAGAAATGAATGATTCAATATATAAATTTCATATGGAAAGATCCCAGCACAGAATGAAAATTGACATAACCGGTTGACAATATTTTCCGGGGTCATCGACCTTGTTGTGACGTAACAAGATAATTTAAAAAAAAAACTTTTAAAAAATATATTTCAGATTGTTGTGTCTAATTAGGAAATTGTTTAATTTTTGATGTTGACGTCACGGGATGAACTAAAAAAAAGACGTTTCAAAAAAAAAAAATTTAAAAAATTGCCCATCAAATTGCCAAAAAATGCAAGCGTCTAAAGTCCCGAACTAGAGTTCAATAGCTTTTCACCGAAATCCACTTTGTTTGGGTCTCGGGGTCAACGACACGCTGTGACGCCGGCGCGTCTGTGTGCGTGCGGTCGTTGCGTGCGGACGCGGCGCGCGCACACATCGATACACCTCACGACATCGTCCGCCGCTCGTTTTATATCTTAATTACTCGGGCCCTGCAAATATTTTCCTATTTCTAATGACGTTTTTGGGACGTTACACGCTCTGCCCCAGAGTTAACACCGAATTCGCGTCTTAAACTGCCAATTTCGCCAAAATTTTCGCCATTTCTGACAGTTGGGGGTACTGAACTATCTACCAAAGTTGATTATTCGGCCGAATGAAAAAATATATAATTTTTCGTTAGCCCGCCTCGAAGATTCGTCAATGCGTCAGTTTGGATCGAGCCGTCCCGGCGTCGACATCTCCAGTCGCAAACGCGAGGCCGAGTTGTGAACAACCTATAGTACAAAATATAACGTACAAATTTTTTTCTTACAGTGAGGTGAACGTATATTTTTGACGTGACAGTGCCTTTTATTAGTGCGTGTGACCAAACTACGTTGATCGGATCGTGTCATCAGAATATCAGAGCTAGTTTTCACGTAATGACACGATTTTAAACAATCGATGGCCATCGGTTCGCTAAAATCGGTAATCGCTTTTCAAAAAGAAAAAAATCTTTTTTAATTCATTCAAACACTTTTTTCTGCTCTGGTTTTCTTTTTACAGATATTTGTGTTTTCCTTAAAGAGTATACGGGAACCAGTGAGTTATACAATAAATATAACAGTGCCTTAGTAGAATGTTTATTTGATACGGACGAAGCGAATAAAATAGAGACGACGGCAACAAAATGCCAAAAAACTTGTTACTTTTCAAAAAGTTAATCCCAGAGTTAAACTTCGCGAAAAGAAACCTTACATCGCCGCTCGGCCGGAACATATTTATCAGTTAAAGTGGTGCTTAGTGCTTTATAAACAAGACGGTGCCATAACATTTTTCGAAAAAATCTTATGGTGTGAAGAGTTGCCTTAGACAAAGTCGGAAACAGAAAACAAAAAATAATTTTACATAAATACAAGGAACACCGAATTGAGTGATATTAGTTAGGCCGAAATGCGAATACAATTCGCGAAGGTTCTCAATTATTCAAAAATCACTTAAGAAGTTCAGTTAAGAAATATGATGAATAACAACCAGTTCCACGAACTGTTTGGATCTCAGTGGCCTCCTGATCAGCATGGAGGCCACTCCTCGGCCTCGACTATGCTGCACCAGGGACAGAATCTGCCTCAGGGCATGCAGCTTAAGAGGGAACCCCACACGGAAGTCCAGGGTGTGATGCATAACCAGATGGGCATGGATATCACATCAGGATCTGTTGCAGACAGCACGTCTCCACCACCAGGGAACAGTGATGGGATGTTTGGTTCCTCTATATCAGGAATGTTCATGGACAAGAAAGCTGCCAACTCTATAAGAGGTAAAAGTCAGTGTTTTTTTTTGTATTTTTTCCTTATACAAATATATTGAAATAACACGATAAAAACATATCCCTGCTTATTAAAAAAATGTTTAAAATTATAATTACTAAAGAGTATATAAATATAGTGGGTAACCTATCTAACCAACTTTGCCCACGCATTTGAAAGTCGCATATTTTTTTTTATTAAACCTATTTAATTCCAGTAAATATTTAAAAAAAAAACCACAAACCGTATGTATATACATATGTATGTAGCTGAGCTCAATTTTTTTATAAAAGTTAAAAAGTTCTAATTGTGATCTCTCGTGAAAAGCTGTACAAGAGTGTTCAGTGGTTTTCACTTAGCTGTACATCCTTACGGCCAACGTTATGTAATACGTGAAGCCTACAAATATTGATTTCTTTAATCCATAGCCTGTTTTGTGCTAAGAAATGTAATAAGCAACGAATTTTATTATTATAATTATAATACGGGTGTAGGTGCAGTCCGCGACTTCGTTTGCGTGGACTGTAAAATGTACAGTCCTCTTTTTTTCTGTTCCCGGTGAATGTTATCATTCAATATTCCAATAAGATTGTTAGTCATAAGTAGATAAATAGAGGTACATATGAAGGTATACGAGTATATTTCACTATACATAACTGGAGATAGTGTCCTAGTGTCCAAATATTCTGTTTTCCACTTTATACCCGAATTAGAGAAATTGCGTTTTGAGTGGCGGTTCGGTTGGAATGACTTCATGCGTCACGCTTTCCTTATATATTCACTTTATTAATAAGCAGATTAACACTTTTTCCTGCATGAGGATAGGGTACCCACCACCAACCCATGGACCCACCAGCATCTTGCTATATATGAGGATAGGGTAAAGGGAACTTAGTGTTAAGATATTCCCTTTCGTTCTTTCTGTCGAAATTTCGAGGCATTGCGTGTTAAGTTGAGGATTTCAACCGCGCCCACTGTCTTCTTATCCGAATGGAAATCGAACACACGACCATATTCACACATTGGTCAACTAAACCACGACGACCTCTTTATAAATACCACATTATTAATATATTAATAATGAAAGCCGTCATGGCGCAGCGGCACAAGTGTGTGACTGTAACGCGACGGTTGTGGGTTCGATCTCCACTCGAAGTAAGTGAAATATTAATAATTATTTACGTTTATATTTCCATCTCTTTGCTCTGGTGTCGAGGCAAAGTGCGGCGTTGAGTTCTGCCACTCAACACGCAATGCCTCCGGAGTTTGGCATAAAGTGGGGAACGGAGTGTCTTAACACGAGGTTCCCTCTGCCTATCCTGCTGTGTGCGGGATAATTTAATAATTAAATACCTTCGTCTGGGGCAATATCAATATTGGCTTTAAGGTACATTATATTCACTCAGTCAATCCAATAAATCCAAAGTTTGTATTTATTCTATTATTATCAATATCGAATGCTCTAACTAAATATTTAACGAGACCGATTAAACAAAAAAAGAACAGCTATAACTTTTTATATATATATATATCAAGTATTGTATAATTATTTTAAATTTAATTACTAATTTGTTAGACTAAATTATAAATGCGTACATTCATCTCTTGCTTATAACATATTAACTTCATTTCTTTTACGACGGAAAAGGTCGTATTTACAGATTTGTATGTGATTTATAAGATATGAGTGTTTTGATTTCTTTTCTGTTGTTTTACAAATACCTTAAAACTATCAACTTGGTAATTTTCTAGGCTCAAGTAAATTGTAGAATATATTTTATGGCGTTGAATTCCGCCGTTCAACACGTATAGTCTTGAATTTGGGCAGAAAGCTGCCTACTCTGCTATATGATAACGCAGATATTTCCACCAATTCGGTTAAGCCAGAAGTTATTAGGACAGTCGTGGCTCAGGGGAACAAGAGTGTGACTGTAAACGCGACACGTTCTGGGTTCAGTTCCCACTGGGGGAAATGAAATATTAAAACACAGAAGTGGGGAACAAAAAAAAATAGTTAAGGATTTACTTCAATTTACATATAATATTGACACCGTTTAACTACTCTGACAAATCATTGAAAGTACGTCATATGTCCTAAAAAAAATCACTAATAAGTAAATTATCTTGAATGATCTAAATTGCTTGCCCTAGATTTTTCCACTTAGCAATATTTCTTTGTTTGAAATTCGTGTTAATTGTACCAAAATTTAGGTTAAAATAGCAGATTCCGTTTTGTAATTATTTAAAATTTTAGGACAACACTTAGGTAGTTGCAGCCATTAGAAACGTTTAGCACTATCGATTTTGTCTTCATTTCTTTTTGGCGCAGTGGCACATCGTCATCCTGAAAATGCGACGAGTATGCTTTCGATTAACTTGCGAGTTATCTCAGTTTTCTTGTTCTGGTAGTTCAACAAGTTCCGACGCTCAACGCGCAATGTCTGGTAAATAAGACGGTGGATAGGCAACGGAGTGTCCTAACACTTCCTTCTTTTGCCTTGCTAGCTGATATGCGGGATACAGCGTGAAACTGAAAAATAATAATTTAAGAATACTTACATAACTCAAAGAATTATTCACCTCAATAACTATTCGAATTAAAACCCTATACTTATGCAAATAAAGTATAAAATGCAAACTAATGCAATTCATTTGTGACGTTTCAACATTAAATGAGAGATGCACGTGTCAGATTCGTGGGGTGAATGCACTTGACACAGTTTGCACTTTGACTTACTGTTACTCAATCGTTTTACAACCGTCTGTACTCTGTCCATTGATTGGTCGAATATGTTTCGTAAAAACTAAGTAGTTCTTACTAAGTGTGCATTATTATAATAAACAAGAAGAAGGGGCCGGAGTATGTTTTATTGTACTTAGTTAATGAAACAAATAGATTATTTTGATTGGATTTTTAAAACTATTGACTGTAAAGAAAATTTGTATTTTTAAATGCTTGTGAAATGTGGTAACTGAAAAAAGCTTAGTTATTATATAAAAAAAGTATAGAATATTTAGTTAGTTCAGCTTCACGCTGTATCCCGCACACAGCAGGGTAGGCAGAGGCAACCTCTGTGTTAAGACACTCCGTTCCCCACTTTCTGCCGAATTCCGGAGGGATTGCGTGTTGAGTGACAGAACTCAACGCCGCGCTTAGCCTCGACACCAGAGCGAAGAAAAATGGAAATATAAGCGTAAAGAAATATTTCACTAATAATATAGAATATTTAATAAAAAAAAATATATATTTTATAAATGTAATATAATGTATGTAAAATTATAAACATACAAACAAATAAATGTGTGTCTTTTTAATTTTTTTATAACAAAAACAAAAAGAAACGTTTGCAAAATAATTTCTTTAACCTCACAATTTTATCGAGATAGTACATTTATAAAAATGTGAAATAAAAGTCATTGACTTGCCTTGTCGGTTGTTGGCCTCCGGTGTGATGTCACGCTGTCACTTTTATTTTGGGCCGAATGTACTGTCATTTTGATCAAAATATACTTTGAGTACACAAAAAAATAAACTTTCAAGCCACTTTTATACTGAATTACTTATATATTTTTTGAAAAATTATATATTTTTAAATAATATTATTGAAGTCATCGTGGCACTGTTACAGTACGTGACTGTAAGCGCGATGGTTGGAGGTTCACATTCTAGACTTCTCTATGTCTTCCCTTTGTGCGAGGAAAAATGTAAAACTAAATAAAATATAGTAATGCAAAACGTCATCACAGTTCCATTTAGACTTTGTTCGATGTAATGGTTATGGGTTCAATTCCTGCTATATGTATATGTTTATACACTACTGGAATACACTTCTTGTGACTCATTTATAAGATTTTAAGTAACGTAAAAAGTGCCAACGTCATCATGACAGTAATTTTTCTGAAAGAGAATTAAAGATTCATTAAAAAGATAGTTAAAATTATATTAAGCTGTCGTACTCATCGTCTGAATCTATATGGGACATAGTGGGTTCAATTCCCAATTATCCACTCCGGAAAAAAATAAGGAAAACCAATATGTATTTATGTATATACAAATATATAATAAAATGAATAATTTAGTTAATTCATCGAAACCACTGACACTAAAAAAAAAATCAAACAAAAAAAGGTTCACATAAAAAAATGAACACAAAAGTTGAATTGAATTAAAAAATGTGTCGTCACAGGTCAGTTGCCTTGTGACGTCACTGGCACACTGCGTCACTGCAAATTACGTTCAGTTTCGATAACACTGATATTAGGTCACTGTCGTGGCCAGGACGTGCATGTGTGGCCTGCGGGACCTAGATTGCACTTTAAATTAATATATCCGATGTTGATAACAGAAAGTGTTTTGATTACAAGAATTCTTCTTGCTAAAAAAAAATATTTTTTATATATTTTAATGTTTTTGTATATTTTTTTTCAATTAAATATTTATCTTTTTATTAAGATTTCTTTATTAAGATTTATCTCTTTATAACTAGGGTCTTCGTTAACTTGCATGCGTCTTTCATTCGACAACCGTTTTCATTGAATTTTTTGGCGTGTAGGCAAAAATATATGATCGAGACACTCTTTCACTCTCACTCACTCTCGAATTTAAGCATTTTCCAATGAAAATGAGTTAAAACCATTATGTATAGAGTAAGACATATTCTATCTATACTCTGATCGATGAAGTTGACAAATAAACGTCTTCACGCTGCATCCCGCATGTAGTAGGGTGGAAATTTAGTGTTAAAATATTTCGTTTCTCACTTTCCACAATTTTTTTTTAAGATATCACGTGTTGAATGGCAAAACTCAATGCCTCTTTCTACCAGAGCGGGAAAATTAAAAAAAAAACGCTCAATAGTAGACATATTGGTATATGTTATATATATATTATGGTGTAAATAGTAAAACTAATATACAAGTTTAAAGCAATCCACACCAGTCTCGCAACAGACGTCCTTGCAGGGTTACACCATTCAAAGCTTGTACGTTCATTTCGTTCTAATCATAGCCGACAACTTTGTTTGTAAGAATTTTAAATGGAATATCCCGTTTTTTCACGTTCTAGGGTATTTTGAGACATCTTAATTTCAGTGTTCAACGCCGCTAAGTTCCGGTGTAGTAACGGATTGATATTGTAACATGAAACATTGTATTGAGTTCCGCCAGTCAACACGCAATGTCTCCAATAATCGGCGTTGGGTGGGAAACGGAATGTCTTAACACTACGTTCCCTCTGTCTATCCTGCTGTGTGCGGGATACAGCGTGAAGAACCGGGAACAGACAGACATATTGTATATTTTCTATATTACAACAATAGTTCCCGAGATAAGTTCAATAGCCTCAGCACTTCAGCTGATCAGTGGCCAAAACTAAATATAATTGGAATTTCTACTTCGAACGTAAACAGAGCAATAAAACTATACAAATATATTTTGAAATATGAAAAAGAATAAGAAAGAATTACTACTACGTACTTACTTCTAGAGTTAGACGATGTACTGATGACGTACTGGTGAAATGACGGCATAATCATAATTATCTTCTTTCATATTATAAAGAGGAAAGATTTGTATTTTTGTATGTAAGTGTATGTTTGTGTTATTGTCACACAAAATCTACTGGACCGAGTTCAAAAATTCCTTCACCATTAGAAAGCTGCATCTTCACTGAGATATATAGGCTATATTACATTAAAATAAAATAGGGATCCCTAATAATAATAATAAAATTGCAATAATATAAACAAAGGTGTGAAAAAAATTGTCGTTGTAAATCTATTATCTGTACTGTAGAACAAAATGTTCTACAGTGTTATAGAACGCATCAATGTCTATAAAAAAGTCCGCGATGTCTTATGTCCAACTACTGTATTTATTATATGTCAATGTAGTTTTTTACTCTACTCATACCTCTATATTTTTACTCTATTCATGCCTCTATATATACATACATTCATATCATTTAATGGGATAAGGATTGAGGTCCACATGGAAAACCACATCCAAATCCAACGTATTGTCACAGAGGCCTACAGTAGAAATTTTTATTAATATTCAATAATTTATAATAGAGAGGTAGTTGAAATCAACCAAAACTTATATATATATATATATATATATATATTTATTTAAAAAAATCCCTTGTGATCGTCATCTTATTTATATTTTCAGTAATACGTTTATATAAGTTTTAACTACTCAGAGCTTTATAATAAAAATTAATATCTTCTCGTTAAGTAGAGATATTTCCCACTGTAATCCAAATATCTCATTTGGACCGTCTCACACTAAACTATACGTGGAACCAATACAATGTTGAATGCGCACTGTTATTTTTTTTTTTGAGTCGTAAAATTCTAAAAATTTAAAAATCCTAGTCCTTAGAGGCTATAAAACTTTTCTTCCATCTCAACTATTCTGGGAATATTCGTAATTAATTGGCACACTCAATTTTAGTTATTACTGTCTGGTAATAGAGTCCGAATTGTATTCTTTTACGGGCAAAACTTGTGTCGAAAGGTGTACAACATTCGGACAACCGAGGGCATTCACCTATCTCATAGTCAATTTATACGTTCTTATGTCCTCGTCCATAAAGTCTTAAATACACCAAAATTTTGTACATCCAATGTTTTTTATTACGACGGTACAAGGTTCATTTTCTGTTAGTTTTCTAGTATATCTCGAGTACAGTACAGACTTTCAGATTAAAATTCAAATTCGATGTTCGGATTTGGCTGGGGCCGATGACCTGTGACGTATGTGGGTGTGTGTAGTGATAACACTACTACAGTGTCGAATATGATTGTTTTAATGCGATTTAATATCCCTAGAATAAAAAAAAATGTAATTAAATCAGTTTCCATGTATCCCGTACACAGCGGGACAGGCATTGCGTGCTGAGTGGCGGAGTTCAACGCCGCGCTTTGCCTCGCCGCCAGAGCGAAAATAATCAAAATATAAATTGAAATAAACATTTAATCTCCAGAATAACTACATTATATTTATCGTCTATACTTAAAGATTACGGAAATAAAGCTCTCCTTTCTCTCTTTTTGGGCCAATTAAAATCAATTAAGTGGCAGAATTCACAACAATATACTTTACATGTAAAATTGACAATTAGCAATAGGATTCAAATCTATAACCGTCGTATCCAAATTCCGCCAATTTGATTAAAAAAAAATCATTTCAAGAAATACTATGACTCAACTACACTTCGGAAAATTAGTAATTGGTTTTTTAAATTCAATATATATCTAATATCCATATAATAAAGATATACAGTTAGTTATATTTAGTTCAAAAACTTATTCTTAAATAAGTAATTAACTTAAAACAACGAGGCCGTCGTGGCGCAGTGGCAAAAGTGTGTCGCCCGTAAGCGCGACGGTTGTGGGCTCGATTCCCACTCGAGGAAGTGAAATATTTCTTTACGTTTATATTTCCATTTTTCTTCGCTCTGGTGTCGAGGCAAAGCGCGGCGTTGAGTTCTGCCACTCACACTGCTGTGTGCGGGATACAGCGTGAAGCTGAAAAAAAAACAAAATAAATAATTAACGTCTTTTATCTATATGTAAAATAATTAACTATAAATATGCATAAATACATATAAATGTCAATGGCAATCAACAAGTCATACAAAATTCAGACCCCACCCACCCTGTGACGTCACACGACGTGATACAATCCGGTGTCACTGACCCGTGACGTCACGAACAGCTGACCGAGTGCATTGGACTCCCGTGTTTGATGTACACTGCACTGCATTGCATTGTATTGCATTCATCCATACATTTGGGTTCATTTTTTGTTTGTATTTATTTATTTAAAATACCACACACTTATTTTAATTGAATATCTTATTAATAGTTTTTATAGGCACTTCACTTAACTTGCAAACTTATCGAGAGTAACAGATTCTATTTTCAAATTCTTGTGTTATCTCACCGGAAAGAATATTAATTATGTTATAAATATACTAAATTGGATTTTTAAACTTTTTTCTGGTCTGGAACGGAGTGTTTATTCACTACATTATCTCTACGTAACGTGCGCTACGCGGGAGAGAATTGCTCAATAATTTCCACTATAGTGATGCAACTACATTGTCTCTTATAGCAGTTACGTTACGCTTTTTAATTGCTATTGTTTTGGAATAAGGGCATACTTCCTACTGAAGTGTGTCACGGGGCCGTTAGATTTGTCGTTTATAATGACATTTTTACATTGAACGGAGAGATTAGTGATATATTACAATTTTTTTTTTATATGGAAAGCTAATTTTTATCTGCGGCTTTGTTAAGAGGAAATAACTAATAGTTTTTTATGACACGTGATAAATCTCGTGATAAATATCAAATAATTATTTAATTCCGCCGAGTTGGAATCGAACCCACATCCGTAATGTTTTTTAATAGCTTTTCTTGAAAAATAAAAATCCCGAAGTAGTTCCCGAGATTATCACGTTCAACCAAACAAATTCTTCAGCTAATATTATAAAATATTCAATAAAATACGACACACTTTTCGTCATATGTCAAAATTTGTTTCAATTAATTAATATTTAAGTGTCTATCCAATTACTATTGATTAGTCGATTTACTTGATGCGCGGACGGACGGACGATTAAATGATTATTTAAGGATATATTTATTTATACAAGTATTTAATGACCAAAATGGAGGATTTCGAAGATTGTTAGCTTATACCGTATTAATTATGTAACTCTTCAACTCTTATATTTAATAATATATAGATATACATAGAGAAGTTACAAAAAGGAATAAAATATATCATTCTTCGTCTTAGAATATATAATCTTCACGTATTTGCCGTTCGTGTAGGTTCGATTCCTACTCGCTCTATTGAAGTCTTGATAGCCTGATACGATATGATAGTCTACCTATAAGTACAGCAGTGATATTCTATTGCAAATATTCCGTTCATCCACTTCTGCCTCATGCAATAAAAACGCAAATAATTAATAATCTTTCTCTATGAGTCGGAATTGAATCGCCAACCGTCGTGCTTACCCAGACTCCCACTACGTACTCCCATCTTCATGTCGTATAATTGTGAGTGATCAGTCACTACGCATTCTCCATTTATAGTCAACATGTAAACACATGCCATTACGCAACAGTATATAATTAAATGAGTCGATCTAGTATCTCGTACAGCCAAAGATGGGCACTAAGGGATTACAATACCATCTGTCGCTTCGGTATATTGAATTTTCAAACTTATAACGCTGGTACAGGGTTCAAATTCGTTAATATTATATATAACATACACGCACAAGTGAAGTCAATGCCCTGGCTCCGACCTTGCCTCGGTGTCGATGAACTCAGCCCAAAATGGTCTTTAGTGTGTAATTTTATACCAATACTAAATAATCTTGCTATATTTTCTTTATAGACATTATGAGTAGTTTTTTAACTATTTGAAATTTTTTAATTTATTTTTTTATTTCAATAAATAAATATATTTTTTTGTGATTTTTTGTAACATAACAATTAAAGTTATAAATTGTGAATCTATTCATTTTTTTACGAAAACTAATTATTTTTTTTATAGAATTCGAATATTAATGAACACATAACATAAAAAAATACTTAAAATATTTAGCGTGTTGAGTTGAGTGAGCTCCAGTCAACACGTAATGCCTCCAGAATTTTGCGAAAAGTGGATAAAGGACGTTTTTCTTCACGGGAACCAAGTGTTTTAACACTAGGTTCCTAGATTCATTCTGCCTACATTGCTGTGTGCAGAATACAATGTAATGTCAAAAAGACTTAAAAAGACGAGAGTGAATGACAGTCAACGCTACGCGGCGTAGAACGCTGCAATTTGGCATGTAGACTCCTTGAGAAGTGTGATACCCAACGCTAACAAAGTTGCGGGTGACTGCTAGTAGGATATAAAAATCAAATGTAGGTGCTTCTCGTTGCTTTTAATAGACTGTGGACAGACAGATAAGAGGCCGACGCTAAAAATACGATAACATTGTTTATATAAATATTTTTATATAAATGTATTATATAAATACTTTCAATGAGTACGGTTGTGAGTTCGATGCCCAGTAGTGAGCGAAGAGTAATGAGAAAAAATAATATGTCATATTTTATTTTTAGTTTTTAATTGTCTTTGAGAAAGTTTAAAAAAAACACAGTGAAATTTGAAATTTCACAAATTGTAACAAAAAAAATATATAATATTTATTATAAAATAACAATATCTAATATCTAAATAAGCTGGAAACAGTAATTGTACCCGCTACCACTTCCGTTTCGTGTAAAGTAAACATTCATATCAACATATCATATAACACTATATATACATTTAAATGTGTAATTGAAAACAAGTAGATTTTGTAACTAATTACTATTGTACGTTGCTGTAATCGAAAACAATGCATTTTAATATTAATACTGCTTAGCTTTCATTTAAGTCTCAATATATATACGTGTTAGTTTAGGATGTACATACAAATAATATTTAGTTGAAATGAAAATTATATTTTTTGGATTACGGATTATGACGTCACGACCTTTATATCTGTCTCTGAATAAAGTGGGAAACGGAGTGTTTAAAACTGGGTTCCCTCTGACTGCAATGCTGCATGCGGGATACAGCGTGAAAAAAAAATGAAAAGAAACTATATTTATTATAATTATAATATTTAATTTTCATTGTTACAGCGCAAATCGAGATAATACCATGCAAGGTGTGCGGGGACAAGTCGTCGGGCGTGCACTACGGCGTGATCACGTGCGAGGGGTGCAAGGGGTTCTTCAGACGCTCCCAGAGTACAGGTCGGCTTCTTTATTCAATTTTTATAACTTTTTTTTAAAGAACAAAAAGTATTCTTACTGGCTGTTTATTAAAACATAAAATTTGTATTGAGCTAGATTCGAATCCTCAACCAAGAAGTGTAATTAGCGATTTCTTTGATTTTCACGATTATTCACCCATATCAAAGGAAATTTATTAAACTGAATTAATCGCGTATATTCCAAATGCATATTCTAAATATAAATTAAAATTGTTTAATTTAAAAAGTGTAATTAGATTCTTGTAAAGTTTCGAAGTTTCGCATTTTCTTATCATTTTCAGGTTCATGTCACTCAACTATATGTTGACAATACCACACCTATACTCGTAATAAGTATTAACACAGCAAATATTTCAGTGGTCAACTACCAGTGCCCTCGGAACAAGGCGTGCGTGGTGGACCGCGTCAACCGGAACAGATGCCAGTACTGTCGCCTCCAGAAGTGTCTTAAGTTGGGGATGAGCCGTGATGGTGAGTGACTAATTTATATATTTTATCTTTTCATGTGGCTAATTCGAAGTTCCCGATGTGAGTTGTACCGCGATTACACCGCGATTTAATTGAAATAATAATGTCAAACGTATGTTTTTGACAGTAAACGCGATACTTGGGGGTTCGATTCCCACTCAGGATAATTTGATATTTACTTGCACATCTATAAAAAAGAACATAAAAATCCTATTGTTGATATTCAGAGATGCTAACAACATAAGTTGTTGCTAGCTAAGCTTGGTAAAGAGCGTATGGCTTAATAATGGCGCTTGAATCGTTTCTATGAGGTGCGGGTTCGAGTCACGCTATATTAAAATTCTTAATAGTCAACTCTTTTCTATGAAAATTATTCATTTTAATTAGAATCGAATACAAGTACTTTGAAGCATTATGAAATATTGCGATTATAAACTTAATTTACTTAATCTAAATACAACCACGTGGGTACAAGGAAGTGGGTGGGTCACTGACCGCTTATCAGCACCGATAAGAGTTACGATTGTGATAACGTGTTGCGATGTGGAAATGAATGTTCATTAGAAAATAGTTAATTTGTGGAGCTTTTTTTATTATTGTGCTTGAGATGTGAATAACGCAAAAGTGATCAAACTAAACAAATATTTTATTTATTATTTTATTATTAATGTAATTTTTAAAATATTTAAAAAAAAAAACCCATAAATACGACAAATATATTTTTTTGTTATTCCTTTAATACTTTTTAAATACATTATTTAATGTAAAAAAAAACTTTATTCTAATAAGTATAACAATGATCTAGTATAATACAGACGATAAAAGGCTTATTACCTCCCATTATCGGTGTGTTTAATTTAAATGTGTCTGTTTACTTATTATTTTTATATGAAGAAAACTATATATACATATATTGTTATATATTATATAAGGGAAATAAACTAAAATATATTTAAAGGTATTATCATTTATCAGTTTTCTTAAAGGTCATTGACTTGTAATGCAGTCAAATTTTAAAAAAATACATTGACGCTCTTACTCGCAGTAGGGTCGGTGGAGGGAGCATAGTATTAAAACACCTCGTTCCACATCACTGTATAATTTTCGAGACATTGCCCGAATGTCGGAACTCAACACTGCGCTTTACCACAGCAGCGAAATGAAAATAATCAATCTCCCGAGTGGGACTCGAACCCACAACCGTCGGTTGTTCAGTCATACGATGTACCAAACGACCTCAAAGTCGCTTAGACTATCACATTAATAAATTGCCGTGACACGTCACGTTGCCTTGTAAAACTTTTGATCGATGAATATGACAAGATGGTATATAAGTCATTGTTAAAGCTAGACCAATCTATAATCGCTGACATAACTAGTGATGCGAATTACGTAACACGTTGACATAGTGATGTACTACTGCATATTAGTTTATGTATCGATACACGAATCTATCTATTGTTGGAAAATCGATTTTTCGATTCGACAAATATTAAGAATTTAAAATATTTATGAAGATAATTTGTTCATTAATAGTCACTAGTTATCCTGAATTGTTTGAAGGAAATTTGTTTAATTACAATAGTAGACCTATATAGAAACTATTTTAAATAAAACTCTAAAACAAGCATCATCAGTTATTTATGTAAAGGTTAAAAATGAACTATTAACAAAAACTGCTAAACAAAGTAACATACAAACATATTAAGTGCATATTACATGAATCGGTCACATACGAGTAGCGCAAAGTCGCCCGAGCGTGCAGTGACGTGCCTTACGCAACACGATGTCACTTGTAGTGCAGTACTTCATTATAAACATTCAAATATCGATAAATTATTCTTTAAATTGTTGTTGTAGGCTGTAGTTATATTTTAAAATATATATTTAAAAAGAAAAACTAAAAACCTGGCTTTTCTACGTCAAATGCTGTAGAATGTATTTGGAGCTATAAATTATATGATCCCAGGCTCGAGTTCTTTACTTGTAACCTTCGAAGAGTTCCACTACTCAGTTCCTAGCTCCACCACCAGACCAGCTTGGTGGTGACATTTTATTGTATTGCCAAATATACCATAAGATTTTGAAATTAAAATTATTAAAACCATTAATAGAAAATGATTGTTTTTCTTCGCGGAAACGAGATCTATAATTTTACGTGTATATTATTATCTAACAGTTTTAAATTCAATACGTAACATAATAATCAACATATAAAATGATACACAAACATATAACGTATCTCGTTAATTAATATCACAGACAGACCAACTTTTTGTATGTATAATATAATAATTATATAACAACGTACTGCTATGACGCATTGCGTAGTGTACAAGTAGTGAGGAGGCTTAATATATAATATGTAGGCTTTACACTTCTGTATAAAGGGAAACAAATATTTGTCATTGAATATTCGATTTAAATTTTGTTGTATTTGGATTTTGTGTATTTTTTTTATTCTGGTAATCTTGTTCAATATTATTAAGTAATTGTTAAAATAATAAATAAAAGAGATGGCTAAAAAAAGAGAATTATCTATTTCTTCTTTCTGTAAATAAAAAGTTCTATACTTTTATATGTATGTATACCTCTATTATATGAAATAATTTTTCACTCTGACTATAGTCTGAAACCATATAAAAAATTTTTTTTCGGTTTTGGCCTAGCACGACAAAGCACGGTGTTAAGTTACGCGATCTACAACATAATTTTTGAAATAAATTTTACCTTGCATCACTGCCTACCCTGCTGTACACGGGAGGCTAAAAAAACCTTTTATTTATTTATCGATGCCTACCGTTTCCCATCGCTAGTGTATTGTGCAATATAAAGCGTAACATGCGCGTACGTTTTTGTGCGTACGTAACGTCTTAGAATAGATTACGATTGCAAAATTACACCGGCTTTGGAAAAACGGGGTTATTGTAGACTAGTTTCGTGGTGAAAACTGTTTGTAAGCTTTTTTTTTTAAACATATTTCGTTTAAATATTTACGAAGGCCGTGGTAGTGGTAGCACAGTGTGATTGTGAGTGAGAATCGTGGGTTCGATACCCACTCGAGGGAAGTGATTATACAGCGTGAAGCTGATTTAATTAGAAATTTAAAAAATAACATATTTCATGTACACTACACACAAGGCGAACGCCCTCATAACAATTCGTTTTAACGAAAACGTATTCCGAATTATATATAATTTGTAGACGAATCATAAATAATCTGTACAAAGAAATCTTTTGTGTGGCCCTCGTCTAGCCATTTCTTTGCTCCTTTGTCCGAAATGTAAGTGGATCGCTAAACTGTAGGCCACTGTTCTAGAAACCTTTGAAACAAAATCTTATTATAGTGTGTTAACAAACAATAGACATATTGAATGAAACGTGATGGTTACGGGTTCTATTCCCATTCGGAATAATGAATTATTATATTTTCATTTCTCTGATGTGGTCATGTAAACTTTTAAACATTGGGTGGAAAGGAAACGGAGTGTATTAAGGTTCCCTCTGTATTTCCTGCTTTATGCGGGATAATGCGTGAAGTGATGACGTCATCGTGCGTCAGTTGAATAGAGTATGACTTGACATTATAATTTTAGATTTTTGATTTATCTGATTTAGTTGGATTTATTGCAGCGTCGTGTTTTGACTTATTAATTGAGAATTTAGATAGATTATTAGTAGTTAAGACAAAAGAAATGACTAAACCTAAAGAAAGAACCCGATGTTGAATTATATAAAAACCAACCCAACTAAATGAAATACTATAAACCTAGAACTATAGCACTAGACACAGCACAACTTTTTTATTCGTCCGCATTATCAAACGGGACCTCTCTACGTAGTATAACGTCACACATGCGCGTCAGAGGTCGTTGTGCCAGTAGGCAGTATGCCAATGAACGCACGCACACTTCGCTACTCTGTGTACGTATTAGTTACTTTAATGTTGGACAAGTAACGTTACACGACACCGCCAAAGATAAAATGGCATAATTTGAACGTTAAATTTCAAAATTGTCGCAAATTTTTTCAATGATTTTGATAAATTTTAACTTGCATTGTTTTTTTTTAATTGTAACGTATTTCATACACCAAATAGAGAGACACAGACAATATCTAATTTATAACACATTAAATAACACATTTATACAAACATTGTGTGTATAGATTTAAATCCTTTAATGCAAAATTCACGTTTCGATTAAGTCCATCTGTACAAGACAGCTAACCGTTAGTTAATTAAATCCATAAGTTCTTGTTTCGTTATGTCACACAAGTGTGGCGCTCATGCGGCAGATAGCGGAAACTCATCTAAATGATTGATGTCTCTTTATAACATTAGAAAAAAAATATATATATTATGTTATTGAAAAGATAATTATTACGTAAAGTATTACATTATAGAGCCAAGTATTATTTATAATAATTGAATTTATAAAGTTGAGTTCCGCCACCCAACACGCAATGCCTCCATAACTTGCCGGAAAATGGGGAACGGAATGTCGTAACAGGAGGTTCCTTCTGCCTACCCTGCTGTGTGCGGGATACAGTGTGAAACTAAAAAAAATGAAAAAATTATAAAGTTGAATTTGATTTCAGCCCATAGATATTTCCAATTAGTTTTATTTATTAATTGTTCTTACACGCTTTCTATTTAACTATGACTTACACTCATTTTATTTTACTTCAGCGGTAAAATTCGGACGTATGTCAAAAAAGCAGAGGGAGAAAGTGGAAGATGAGGTCAGATACTTTCAAGAGAAGATGCGTTCCCAAGCTGATGCTGCACCCGACTCAGTGTATGACACTCAGCAGCAGACGCCAAGCTCAAGCGACCAGTATCACGGACACTATAGGTTAGTATTTTTGAATAAATTATATACCTTTCTTATAGCTTATTAGCTGGTAAATATAATTTAATTCCATTATTTTCCTTTGCTTTTAATATACATATATCTTTTGATATAATCTGAAATGAGTTTCTTTATTTTCTTCGTATTATTGAAGAATTTTCGCCTACTTAAAGGCCTATATGGCTTTTTTTACATTTTTTTTTATTGAATTTTAATTTTATTATTTTATTTAAATCAAAGCCGTCTCATTCAATAGGAAATAGGATCATCTTTTCCATTGAGTTATATTTAAGTTATAGATTTTTGAATATTAAAATTATTATCCATTTACAAAATCTTAGAGTTCCTTCCAGAAGACCATTCTCATCCCCCATATAGCAGGGTAAACAGAGTTTCCAACTTTCTCCCAAATTTTTGAGATATTGCGTGTTGAGTAGTGGAACTCAACGTTGCGCAATATCTTACTATCCGACAAAAAAAGAAAAAACAACTGAAAATTCCTTAAAGAAAATTAATTTCCACATACCCTACAATTAAATACCATAAGACTAGACAAGACAAGTGCACAAGATTAAAAAAACTAAAACGCTACATTAATAACATAATGAGAGTTAGTCTTGGCAATTAAATAGAGTCGCTCCCATGATTTTTCTCCAATCCGTTATATGTAACGTTTACCGTTATCGACCTTTTCCGTAATATATGTATTACCGACAGCAACTAACGGGCACTAGCGACAACTTGAATGAGTAACGGCAGTGCCATCTAGTATCGAATAGCGGTTGTGCGGTCACATATGAATGTTGCATTTTATTGATCGTACCTACTTTACAATACATATAGTAATGCGATAGTAGAGTCCGTAAAGTTTACAGATTTTTATATGGATATTGTATTTGTGTGGGGCAATTACATACTGGATATTGAAATTCGATAACATAATGAATGTGAATGGTGATTTTTTTTTTCTTAGGAATATAGAAAACTATTCGCATTTAGTAAATTCTAATATTAGCTTATGATCAATTTATAAATTTTAAAAGAAAATAATTTAATATATTCGTGACATGTTAATTATCTTTTACAGTTTCCCGAACTACGGCTCTCCAATATCGTCATACGGCTACAACAACCCGCCGCTCAATTCAAACATGAACATGCAGCCGCAGCCGCCGCAGTACGACGTCTCGGCTGACTACGTCGACTCTACCACCGCGTACGAACCGAAGCAGAGCGGTGGGTTCCTTGATACTGACTTTATAGGACACGGTGAGTGTTGTGTTTTCACCCAACCCCCCAAAATATTCAGCCAATGACATCTATTCACTGTGCGACGCAAAGTGAATGAGGTAAGTGAGTCTTTATTTGGATGTGCAGTTGAAAAAACAACAAAATGAAGTATGAATTGGTGGAAATTTTCAAAAAAAGACCAGAGACTTGGTGATCAAGTGAGTATATAAAATAAGCTTATTACTGTGTTAGGTAGGTATAATTAGAATAATATTATGAAAATATAAAAAAAAACAAACATTCCATATTACAAATACATATATGTATAGATTGTAAGAATTGTCAATAAAAAGCCATAAGACAACAATAATTGTCAATAGACGAACAACAAAAGGGCATCAGAGCGACGACTTCGACAGCCACAGCGACCACATCCACAACAACAATGCGACAGTCCATCAACGACATGAATCGTCGAATAGAATTCGACAGATACGAAAGAATTCAGTCCCCAGCAACAATATCCAGCGGCGTGATCAGCATAAAACAGGAAATAAAGCCAGAAACATCAATGGGAGTGGACAATCTTGTCGCTAGCTACGTGGACTCTACAACATTCCTCCATAGTCCGTCAAATATGAATAGCCCAATGGATATTCAAAATACAGTCCTCGCTGGCCAGAGCTCAGTTTCCTTGACTAGTGAAGAACTGAGTCCGGATGATCTAACGTCGAGTAGTGGGAGAATAATGGACCCGTTAAACATGAATATGTCGGGGATGGGCATGGTGAATCCAAACGCTGTGTCAAACCGACGACATCAGGGCACAAGCAGTTCAAATGACGATTTGCCGTGTAAGTTTATATTTTTTGGTTTGATATTTGCGGTGCTAAGTAAAATTTTGTTTAATTTTTTTAAAATTATTAAGTTAAAATTCCTATTTAAAGTATCCACTTTTCTTCAAAACTATTAGAGTTGGAGATATTTAAAAGAATTGTTCTTATCTTAGATATTTAAAAAGGCTTAATTATATATATATAATACAGCTTCACGGTTCTTCTTGTATATATTGAGGTAGGCGTTAGGCACTTAATTTTCGAGATATTGCGTGTTAATTCACGTAATTATATTAAATACCGCGCTTTGTTCTAATTTACTTAATAATGATTGCTTACAATGTTTTACTTAATCGAGAGTTGAAAAATTTACTTAGCAGCGCTCATGTCAAGCTTAAAAATTTCTCGTATTATTTTATGTTGTAGAAGTAGATTTGCTGTGAAGTTATTTTGTTTATTATATAGAAAGTAGAACTATTTGGTTTATTTTTAATTTTGTATCCATTTTATTTGTACTGTGCTATGAGAAAAAATACGATAATAAAAAAGATCACTTTATTTTCAAGAAGATTTATCTTCAATCACTTCGTATGGCTTGTTTGCTTTTAGAGTAATACTGCTGTTTGTAACATATACATAATATAACTTTGAATTCTCCTGAAAAAAAAATAATGTAAAAGGTATCATAAGATTGTAAATTTGAACTTCTTCAATTTTCAAGTAAATAAATATACTCACATCACATTTATTGTTAGGAAAAGGCTTTTTCGACTCCACTAATATTAATGGGAAAGGAATGATAGGTAGAGCCAAACAGCAAGGTAGAAAACATGCTGAAAGGAATAATTATTTTATTTAATATGTAAAACCAATATTTAACGGAAGAGTTACTTGTAATGTTATGAAAAAAAATTGATTTTAAATAATTTGAAATACATCATTACAAATACGTAGATACTTACGCCAACAAGCCATAATACATGTACTTAACAAAAGTATCGACATAGGATCTATTGCCATTTTAATTTAATTTTTCCTTCATATCATTTGTAATTTATTTATTGTAATTTGACATTTATCATTAATTATGACGTTTACATTTTTTTTATTTTGTTTGTGTTTAATCGTTTTTTAAACGGCCAAGTTTTGTAGAAGAGCTTGCGTTTATGTTTATTTATATTTTTTTGTAATATTTTTTTATGTTATGTAATTTAGCTTAAGTTTAAATTTGATTATTTTTCTATAGAAATGAATACTACATGAATTTATCTTACAGTCACTATGTCATGTATTCAGAAATATTTTTTCATAATTATATTAATGGCGTAATTGAAATAAAAAAATTAAATATAACTTCATGTAGTTATTAATAGTTATAAGTAGTATATGTGTGTATTTTTTTTTAATTTACTACTTTGTAAAAGTGAACCGACACTCAGTCATATTTACAATATTCCTTTTGTAATTATGTTTTGTAATTATTATCTATAACTGAGTATTAGAATTTTTTTATATTACATATCAAATTAATATCTAGTAGAAGATTTGCAATGTACTCAGTATTTTTCATTTAACTATTAAACAACGTAATATATATAAATTGTAATTTTTGAATAAAATATAATCTAATAATTACGTCATCATCAATACACACAAAGAAAAAAAAATACAATCAAAGATTAAATTAAAATATAATTGTTTACAGCGGAAGGTGATATAAGCAAGGTGCTGGTGAAGAGTTTGGCCGAAGCTCACGCAAACACAAATCCTAAGCTAGAGTACATACATGAGATGTTCAGGAAACCACCAGATGTGCCCAAGTGAGTAGATAATACTGTTATATTTTTTTACTTTCACGTAGTAAGCACGCGCAATATAGAGATATGCTAGTATTAAGACACGCCGTGCCTTCATATTTGTCCAATTTTTGATCCATGGCTCATTGACTGGCTAGAAGTAAAGACCACGCGTTATTTTTTTTTACTAGAACGAAGAAACAAACATAATTCACTCCCCCGAGTGGGAATTGAACCTTCAACCGTTGGTTTTAAAGTGAGCTTCACCTTCATTTCTACAAATTGTATCTTTTCCATCCACAGACTACTATTCTACAATTCAATGACATACGAGGAAATGTGGTTAGACTGCGCGGACAAACTGACATCAATGATACAAAACATCATAGAGTTCGCTAAACTCATCCCTGGCTTCATGAAGCTGAGCCAGGACGATCAGATATTACTGTTGAAATCGGGTAAGTATCGTATCATATGTTACATATGATATGCTACATATAATTATATATTTTTTTCTCTTAGTTTGATGCGGGATACAGCATCGTAGGCAAAGGGAACTTAATGTTCATTCTGTTCCCGATTTCTCCACTCTAATTTTAGAAATTGCTTGTTAAGTGGCAGAACTCAATCGCGCTTTGTCTCGTTATCAGAACGAGAGAATGCAAATATTTCATTCTCCTGAGTGGGAAAGGAGTACACCCCCCTCCCCCCCTCTCCCCCCGTTTAGACTCTGCGCTACGACGGCATCTTCATTATATATTTTATTAAATAGAAAAATAAGCACGGCCCTATAAAAAATGAAACTAACGCATCTGTATATAACTCGTACCTATACACACACACAGAATAATATTTAATAATTAAACAGATTATATTAATTAATATTTCCTTTCAATATTTCCAGGATCATTTGAACTGGCCATCGTGCGCCTCTCACGGCTGATCGATGTAAATCGCGAGCAAGTGTTGTACGGTGACGTCATTGTACCGATAAGAGAGTGTGTACATGCACGGTAAGCTTATATAATTACTTATAGGGTATGAAATAAAAAAAATTTTGATTTGCTCATAAGATTTCTCTAATTATAATAAAATTTAATGATGCCTTTATTTTTTTATTCGATTAATGTAAACTTTTCCTTAAAAATTACATATTTAGTATGCTTTTAGCTTCACCCTCACAACAGGGTAGGCAGAGAGCATCTAGTGATAAGACACTCCGTACCCCATGTTCCGCTGAATTCTGAAGGCATTGCGTGTTGAGTGGCGGAACTCAACGCCCCGACTATAACTATTTAATAAAATATATTAAATACTAATAAAGTTATGTTTTTTCCAGTGATCCACGCGACATGAACTTGGTGTCAGGCATATTCGACGCGGCCAAAACGATCGCGCGGCTGAAGCTCACCGAGACCGAGCTTGCTTTGTATCAGAGCCTCGTTCTCTTGTGGCCTGGTAAGATGGATGCTCTTTATGTTACTTCACGCAGTATCCCGCATATAGTACTGTATCTCTATTTTGTTTATTAAATAATTCATTCCACCACGTGGAAGGAAAGGAACCATAAATATCTCATTTACAAACACACTCACGCTTGTGCCAGAGATGACTTTAATTGGATTTTCTGTATATATTTTTATATTTTTCTGAAAGACTACAAAAATCCAGAATCTTATTCGTGTGTGGAAGTGCTACAAATTTTGTTACTTTGAAACTTTTAATTTGTTTTCACATTTTAAGAAAATACTAAAACATTAAAATAATTTAGAAAATCCCTTAGCATTTGTGTATACAATTTTTTTTACTAAGCTGAAGCTCATAATAATATAAAAAATATATTTGTATTTTTTTTCAAGAACGACACGGCGTACGTGGAAATCCGGAAATACAGTGTCTATTCAACATGTCGATGGCGGCGATGCGTCACGAGATCGAAACTAACCACGCGCCACTAAAGGGCGATGTGACCGTGTTAGATACACTGCTCGCCAAGATACCCACCTTCAGGTTAGTAGTGTAAAGACACTTCCGTTTAATGCCTGCGCCTGAATTCACGACATTACAAGTTAAGTGGACCTCAACGATGTACATCGCTTTGATAGAATGGGTAAATGTGAATAATAATAAAGTTCTCCAAGTGAGAATCGAACTCGGACTCTCACGAATTTAGATAAATAAATTTGTATATAAAACAAATTTAATTTGGAACCGCATCACGATTGCGGGAATAATAATATATATGTTAAGATACGTTTTAACCTTTCGTATAATCTATTGTTATTTTTTTATTTTATATTAATTTATTTCTGTTGCAGAGAACTGTCACTGTTGCACTTGGAGGCGCTCTGCCGTTTCAAAGCGGCACACCCACACCACGTATTCCCCGCTTTGTATAAAGAACTATTTTCTTTAGACAGCGTTCTAGACTACACACACGGATAGACAAATATATATATTATTATGTATATATATATTTCCATTGATTTGCGACAAGATCTCATTTTTGCCTATCAGAGCTGGACGTTGGCAGCAGTGAGGACATATTAAAGACTTGACAGCTAACTTTCATTATATATTGAAAAAACAAACCGCACCTGAAGACGTATATTCGTTATTTGTTAACCTATTTATATTTGTATGTATGTACTTTGAGACTGTTATAAGAATATTTATGTATTAGTGCATACGTACAATATTAATATTTAAATGTTTATTTAATAATTCGAATCTAAGCACGGATAGCCGTCTTCAGCTTATTATTGCTGGCATGCATATGAGCGGGAATATGGTACAGAACGTCAAAAGTGGCACGTCATAATGACAGATGACAGTGACAGCTGACCGCTGATACGAGCACAGGTCGAACGCCATTATGTCTACACGTATGACATTTGATAATTATAATGTGTATCTAACAATGATGAGAAATAATGATTATTATATATGATTATTATATAAAAATATAATAATAGAAATAGAGTTTTTATTAAGAAATAAATAAAGAAGTTATTGTTGTAGCGAGACCACACAACACTTTGTTTTAAGCGAAACGTTTAAGTAAAATAGGTCTTTTTTTATAATTATTTTAACAGTTTTTTTTTAAAGAATTGTAACTTGTTATTTATTTCAAATGATTAATATTGATGTTTTTTTCTTCGATGTAGAATGTCGGTTTTGTTGTAATATAGGATACATGATACTGCCTATTTTTTTTTTAATTTTTCGTTAGCTTTTTTAATGAAACAAATTAGACGAACGTCAAATATAAATAACTTAATATAAATAATAATAAGTTGCATCGTAACGTAATTTGTTGAACAAAATCGCGAAGAAACATTTACATTTAATGGTAACCATCAAGTCTTATTATTACCATTTTTTATTGTATTATTGCTTTTTTAAAACTTTTTATTTACATTTTGTTCTTTTTTTTTATGTGTATATTAAAAAAGGGTTTTTTTTTGTATAAAAATGTAATGATGAGATTTGATTTTAATATTGATAAAATTCGATACGTTTTGAACTGTTTACATTAGCAGGCAATTTACTTTCAGTAGTTAAAATTTGATCTCATATTTTTGCACTATGCTTTGGTGCCATTTTGGATTTTTTTTCCTTTTTTTTGCATAATAACGACGCATAATATAGGGAGGGAGAAAGTTTTTGTATACGTAATATATATATTTAATATTTTCTTTTTTTTTATAATTTTACATTTTACTGATGTACGTATTTTTTTCAAATTTAAATTGCCTGCTACGTTACTTAGAGTTATTAATAAACATCAATTTTTCTAACAATATGCTAAGTTTCGTCAGATAGCCTTTATTATAGACTGGATTATATTAATGTTATAACGTATAAATCTTAACTCGTATTTTGTAAATAGCTAATAATCGTATGTATTTTATATTAAATATCATAAGGTTCGATGGGTTATTTTTAATTTTACATTCTATTAAAAAATATAAATAAAAAGAAAACAATTTTTCCACACTGGGTTGATAGACGACGCTCTTGATAAGTCATGTGAAAAATGTTGTTTTTATACTTTCTATATATTATATATTTTTTGTTAAATAAAGCAATCTGTTATTGTCTAATTTTTATTTGTTTTATTTTTTGTTTTTGGTTCCATAGATAATATATATATATATATATTAGTATAATATTTATATACTATATCTACATTTACATATTGTTTTTTTATGTCACAGAGATATTCACACACACTTTCCGTTTAAAAATAATAATTAAATAGTGTTAATCATGCATAAATAGTGAGAGTATATAGAATAATAAAAATATACGGGTGGTTCATATTTTGTTTGCATAAATTACAAGCTGTTACACGAAATAATCTTTCTCTTCCTGTTCTCTTATTGTTTTGTAAATCAAGTATCAATTTAAAAAAGTATTCAAAAAATATTTTCATTTTCAATATAATATTTAGAAGCACACTAGTGGAGTTGGCGTTTGTCGCTGACGTATTAGAAATGTCATGTTTTGTTGACGATCTTTCAAAACTTGCGTAACGGTCAAAAAATGTAAAATTTTTCGTGTATATCAAAAAATTTTTGCATATCAGGAAATGAAATTGAAATTTCTGAAGACATTTCTCTTTGTACAAAGCACGACGAAGTTTTAGAGCACTAAGACTGAAAAACGGTAAAAACCGCTTTTGCCTAAACGTAAAGATGTAACCGTCTAATTTTATGTCTGTTCCAAACTTGCAACTGGATTTTTTGGGATTTTTTCTTTGTTATATTACATATAGATTTTTTATGTTGAAATATTTTTTTATTTTTATTTTAAATCAGAAAAGATTGGTTTTTTGTATATTTACTGTTTTGTTTCTTAAATTAAGTTTCTGTAAAAACATCGATAGACTGACAAATTTACAACACACAACAATTCTAATCCCAATTACAGTTCATGTTCAAGTTTGCAAGCAGGCGATACCTCGAATTTATTTTAAAAAAATTCAATAATCTATCAAAAATGCCTCTAGAAAATGAACAATTACTAAAAAAAATCGTGTCCATTCTATACTTCTTAAATTGTAGACTTGTGATTGGTGCGGAAATGCGTAAGGGATATCGTACTGTCCCTTTTTAACGTATGAAGGGATCTTCGTGATAGTTTCTAGATTTAGTGCTCCTGCGCATGGGCGGATTCTGTGACGTCACTTGCGTTTCACCTTGAACTAAGTATGACATGAATTTATTACGACAGACGACACGGAATCGACCCTGCGCTCACGATTTAGGGTAATGGTTTTGATTGCTGGGTAGTTTAGTAGATATTTCTAAAACTTTTGTACTATGTTTTGCAAAATTTTCACTAAAACAATATTATAGATTTGGACACATAAAGGATAGTGTAATATTTTGGAAAAAAGGCAAGGTTGATGCAGGATTATGGGTTCGCGTGGTTTTCTATACATTTCAAATGTTTGTTCCATCAATAATTATTTAAAAGAGCTTCTATTATATACAAAAAGAGCCCACGGGGGTATCTCAATTATAAATAGAAAAATTTTGTACCTCTTGTTTTCTATAAGATAATTATTTTATATTATGAAAAAATATTCATTTGTTAAATATTGAGTATTTTTACACATAACTGAACATATTAAAGAGAAACAAAATATAAAAAAAATCATATATCTATGTAAAAAAAATTAAACAGATTATATTGAATAAAATATTTTGTACGCGCACCTTGACCGAAAATGACAGTTGGTTTTAATTTTTTTTTAAATAATATTTAATAAAAGAGTTATGTTGAAAAAAAGTTTTTTATTATAACGGTTAGGCTGTATGTCGGTCAACGTGTGCCTACTTTAGCTTTGTTGATTTATAATACAAACATTGTACCTTAGAAGACGGAGATGGAGTCGAGAACCAATAGAAATAAATGTTATTGTTTTTATTATTATTCTCGAATCACTTGCAAGGCTATGTGTTTTATTTATCTCCATGTTTATTTTCTATTGTCCTTATATTACTTTTTTAAGACGTATAAAAAAAACGTAGCCGGCTTTGATCCTATGTCTCTAGGAACCTTCCAAAGGTTAATAATCATCAAAACTCGTTCTCATCAAGCCTCGTCGACATCGTATCCGCATCGCATCGCATGTACATTTCATGTATGATGTTTTGTAGGGAGAATTTTACAGACTACAGACAGATAACATAGAATGCTATTTATTAATTTATTTAATGCGTCACATTGTATTCCGCATATAGCAGGGTAGGCAGAGGGAACCTTACATTAAGGCACTCCTTTCTCCATTTTCTGGAAGTATTGGGTGCATTGAGTGGCGGAACTCAACACCGCGCTTTGCATACTACATACGAGAGCGTAGAAAATAGAGGTAATAAGTATTACAACTCCTTGTGGGAAGTCCATCTAAGGATGAAGATTTTCATGTAAATTATGTATATAAAGATTTTTCCAAAGCCTTTGATGAAATTTCTCATTGCATCCTTATAAAGAAACTAAAGCAAGTAACACAGACACCGGCATATACTTAGATGTGATTTATTATTTTCTTGCTTTTATTTTATTTATTTACCCATTGTGATCTGTTTGTATCTTTAAAATCTGTTACATCAGGTCCTAGGAATCTCATTTGGTTCGATCCCCACTCGAGGAAGTGAAATATTTATTTACGTTTATATTTTATTTTTTTCGCTCTCGTATCAAGGTAAAGCGGGGCGTTGAGTTCTGCCCGTCAACACGCAATGCCTCCTGAATTTGGCAGAAAGTGGAGAACGGAGTGTCTTGACACCAGGTTCCCTAACCCTAACCTGCTGTGTGCGAGATACAGCGTGAAGCTTTATCCCTTTACAGAATGATCTTAATATCCTAAGCATTTATTATAATGAAAATTCCTTATTTTTAAATATCATATGTGTGTCAATGTGTCGGCTCTTTCACTTGTAGACGCCATCCTTTTGCATATGATTAGCGTCTTGACGGTACTGAGATACAACAAGTGTCTGAAGTCAGAAACCCCGGTAGGTATATATCTAGATAAAAATCTGCTTTTAACTTAGGTATTAACAGAACAATATCTAGAATATATTTGTTTTTGTCATTATTTTTTGTATTTACAATTATTTTGTTAAAATTTATTCTTGAATACGCTTGTACTGTTGGAGTCCACGTTATAAACCACATTATAATGATTAACATATGTAGAGCAGTTACAAACTCTAAAAAGTCGTTATAAGTTTTTTGTTATTTTTTTGTGGAAACTTAACCGTATATTATTTTATAAAAAATAAATTTTATTTTATCTTTGGTTCCCTAATAAAAATAACAAATAATTAAAACGGCATCTCAATCGACTGATCTTATAGTTTAGATCGGCTTAAAAAAGTAATAGTAAAAAAATAAATAATAGTTCTTTATTTAAATTTAAACTATGAAGTGAGAAATGTGAAGTGATAAAAAGAAACAACTTTATTACCCTACTTTGTCTGACTTAATACAAGTATTAAACACAAGCCTGGTTAACGGCCATTGCGGTAAATAACATATCAAGTAAAGAATAGCGACGACGACGAAGAACAGTGGGAAGTATACAGTTCCGTAAATCATTTTCATCATGGGATACGGCCACATTCCTGTTACAGCATGATTGACAAGCACCCTGGAAAAAACATAGATTTTTTTTAAATTTCGACCAACTTCAAATAAGGAGGCTTGTGTGTGTTTGTGTGTGTGAGTTTGCCACTTACAATCTTTACGAGTATGTTTAAAGCCAGAGTTTCTTCACCTATGGCATTTAATTTCGATAGAATTCGAGACATATTTTGTAGAGCGGCGGAACTCAATGCCGCCACATGCCTTACCGGAACGAGGAAATGTAAATAATTCAGTTCTAGGTATGGATTGAATACGCACTATATTTAAAATAAAGTATATACACTATAGTTCACTACTTTTCGCCCTATATTTGAGACATTACGTATTTGGTAGCGCTCAACACAGCACTATGTCTGCCGAGGAATCGAATCTTACTAAAGTAAATACTTACACGATCAAATAACTTGTGTAGATTACTGCAATGTGGGCTAAATTCCACATATGTGATGCCACCGTCGGCGTACTCCGAGGCTGGAAGAATATCTCCCACAAAGCTATGGCCATTATTGACGTGTGCATGATGTGGTTTGAGGGTAGGCTGATCACCTTGTCTATGAATACGGGGAATATAAGCTCCCTGTCATATATAAATATTGGCCAAAATATTACAAATATTACCTGTAAATAAAAGGAAAATATAACAAATCAGTAAAAAAAAATACTTTATACAAGAAAAATACATATTGTTTTGTTATATAGGAGTAGGCAGAGAGAATCTGAGAACATAGTGTTAATATTTCATTCCCTTTGACTCACTTCCGTTGAATTTTCGAAGCGTGTTGAGGGACAGAATCAACGCCTCATTACCATAGCGAAAAGGTTAAATATTTCATTTTACGATAGGGATTTGAACCCACAACCGCTACCGCTACCCAACCATCTATCTTGCAGTCATATGCTAGTGCTCCTGTACCATAACGGCCTCAACGTATACTAAAAATATATTTTACTTAAGCAAAAGCTTAAAGCTTCGAAGGATTAGAATGAATAAAAAAAAAAATTCACGCTTTGTCCCGCGTAACCCGCTCCTGCCGTAAACAAAGCATTTTTTATATCAATAATATTTATATCTAACAAATCTAATATATTGATATTGTCATATCACTCACCAAACTAAGAGGCCACACTACACCTGCGAAAAAAGTTTTCTTATAACTTCTGAGAAGTTCTAAATATTTATTATTTTCTTTTATTTTCAATATCATTGATATATCACAGACAAGATTCATAGACACGAACAGTAACTGGAATGCCTAGAAGAAAAAAAAGAAAGAAAATTCCTTATTTATATGTTATCTATAAATTATTTTTATTAGAAAATATACGTACATACCACATTCCAAATAGTAATAAATTTAAATTGTGTAGCTTTTAATGTGGCAATTTCTGGGTCTTTGAGAACGTCTCCCTGCATGGCCAGAAAAATTACTAGAGAATTAACTGAGTGAAGTAACAGCCCGATTGTGTTGCCGATGAGACGGCAGTATACGTGGTAGGTCACTATCCTGAAGTAAACCAAAAAAAAAACAATTTTGACATTGGTAAAATATTAATTATAAATTATTTGGAATCGGTTATCCATTTTGGAGCAACTTCTCTTGTAGGTCTACTTCTCCGCTCCAGCAAGGGTCAGCCACACGGCACTCAATGGTTATGTGGAGAAAGGGGAACAGATTCTCTTTGCTATCATGCTAAGCGGGAAAAAGCGCGAAGGTGTAAAAAAATCTAACATTCAAGGTATCTCATTTATACCTATATTTTTTAAAATTAATTATTGTATAAAAGCCGTGATCTGTGAGGAAGTGATAAATAATTTGCCCATTTTAAAATTTATAAATGTGTATTAAAATTTTTCAATGTCATGTAGATACTAAATTCAAAGGACGTTAAGAGTTGTTTTCATTAAAAATACTACTATTATTTTATGTGGTATATTCTATATAAATATCTTCCGTTTAACAAACAATTTAAATTATTGAATTTTAAGTTGAAATTTTGCGTATAAGTTAGCTTAGCTGCAACCAGCATGTAGCAGGGTAGGCAGAGAGCCAAGTGTTAAAACACTCCGCTCTTCACTCTTCGCGGAATTCTGGAGGCAATGCGTGTTGAGTGGTGGACCTCAAGTACTAATGGAAACTGGTCGTGGGTGTCCTTACACGCGCCACGTCTGGCCTCGATTAAACATGCCTATTTATAATATTATAAAAGAGTGAAAAAAATGTTCTTTTTTTTATAAAATACTGAATAGACCCTCTCTCGCTCTTTTTAACAATTAAAATGAGTAACTAAATATTGTGAACACTCTGACATCACTAATTTCTTATAACAATGACCTTGTTGAACTACAAAGATCATACAAGACACACTGAATATGTAGAAAAACTGTGCATAATTTGAAAGAGAAAAAATCCATACGTATTGCTGTGATAGTATATTATTTTATTTTATTTGAAAATATTGTAAAATATAAATAACGGCCAGTCGTGACGCAGTGTACTGGGTTCGATTCCCACACAAGGAAATTAAATAATTTATATTTTCATTTCCTCGATCTGTTAACTAGGTATGCAGAGCGCGACTTTGAATTCCATTCTCAATGTATAATATACAGAATTCGGCGTAAAGTGACGAATGAAAGTGTCTTTACACTAAGTGCCACGGGTTCCTTTACTCCATCTGTTACGTGTGGGATACAGCGTCAAGCGAAACAATAATAATATTAGTAATTAGTAATAGTAGTATTAGTTTTTTTTTTTTTACAAGAATGTATTTAAAAATTTAAAATGTATATAAATCCTGTAATAAAAGAATGTAAATTATTTAGTAAAAAACTTGGTTATATAAATCTATTTGTAATAGTTAATAAAACTTACCCCATTTTTTAAATAATCCAGCAAAAAATGATACCAAAAAATTCTGTAAGAAAAATAAATTTAATTAGTTTGATACTGAAGTATGTTTAAGTATGTCGGTAAACGCAAAAGCTGTTGGTACGATATAACTTGGAGAAATAAATTAGTAATAAATTATCATTTCTTATGTTTTTCATTTTAGTTGAAAGAGTTTACTCAGAAAAGCTATAGGCTATATGGGTAATAAAACAGAAATAAACAATTTTATATTTTTTCTCATCGTCTGCCGTTTCTATTTGTCCGAGGTAATCTCGTGAGAACCTGAACTGATTTTTATGGGACTCTCACTGGCCGACAGAGGGAGCTATAGAGCAATACATAGGTTACTTTATATTCAGAAACTCCCGAGGGAGTTATTCGGGGAAGAACTGCGTTTTACGTGCGCGCGTCTCTAAAGAAAATGAAATAACAGACTACGAGTATATATATATATACAAACTATAACAATCGAGTAATATATCATAATAACACTACACTTAATAACATGACATTAAATAAAAAAAGATTTTCATTCTTTTTATATAAATTGTGTTAATGTTTAGTAATTATAATAGAGGTAGTCGTGGCGCAAGGGTGTGACTGTAACGCGATGGTTGTGGGTTCGGTTTCCACTCGAGGAAGTGAAATATTTATTTACGTTTATATTTCCATTTTCTTCGCTCTGGTGTTGAGGCAAAGTGCGGCGTTGAGTTCGCCCATTCAACACGCAATGCCTCCAGAATTCGGCAGAAAGTGGGGAACGGAGTGTCTTTACACCGAGGTTCCCTCTGCCTACCCTGCTGTGTGCGGGTTACAGCGTGAATCTGAACATAAATTGTCTGATCTATATCATCAGATCAGTAGTTTTCGCGTGAAGCGGAACACCTAACATCCATCCTCATAGACTACATTTACTATTTTATATTATTAGAAGGATATTTGAGCGTGGCAGAGAGTTGAGTCACTCACTACACTTTAATTATTTACAACCACCGCTCGCTTCGTGCGTACTAATAATAAAAAATAAGCTAATAATTTTAACGACTACAATGTATTTATTATATTTATCAATCTGTCTTAACTGTCTATCATTAATTACAAATTTTATCAAATTATTAAAAATAACTATTTGGTAAAAATTATAATAGTGAAAATATACCTATTAAGTAGATAAATATCGATTTATCTATTAAATTTATCTACAAATTATTTTATGAAAGATAAATGAATATTTATCTAGTATGTTTAGAATCAAAACGCGCGATTATCTGGATTTAAATTTGTGCGAAATGTATACATAAGATTCAATTATATTACTATTTGAATGAAAACAGTATGTATATATACAAGCGATAGTGTCTTGACTCTAAGTTCTCTCCGTCTAAAAAAAAAAACAATCTCCTGGTTATTAAATACAAATTAGTAAAACTTTGTAACTAAATATTGAGTAAATATGAACTTTAGCTCCCAGCAAATCGTTAAAATGATTTTTAATGTATGTAAACGCTTTAACATACATCGTTTAAACTGTACACACAATTAAAAAGGAATTTATTCACAATTTAAACAAAAAAACATTATCGTGTGGTTTTATTATTATAGATTATGATAGGAATTGTGCTAGATTATTTTACTCAATGAAATAAGTAAATCTTTTTGGACACAGTGCGTGTTAAATGGAATCACTTAAAGCTAGGAAAATATTTAAAAAATAATTAACATTTCACGAGTAGGAATCGAATTGACATCCACCACGCTTACAGCCAGACACCATCAGACTCACTCAGCGCCACGACGCTCAAAGTAAACTTGTCAATACCGTTTACACCGTTACCTTGACTTGGTTTTATTTTATAATTTATTAATGATGCTTAGTTTATCCTTTAACTCTTTAAATCTCTTGTTACTCTTTAATTAACCGATTCTGATGATCCTTGTTATTGGAAAGTATACACTTGAAGGATATTCGGTGAAAGCCTGGTGCGGTTCTGAATATGGAATCCAGTTGATATTGAACAAGTTTGTTTATTTTTTTATTCGGTAGAAAATATAATTATACTACTGTAAATCTGATTTTACGTCAGAAATGAGATTCCTCGTCGTAGCATTTAAGTACATTTTATTTTAAGTAAAATATTACCTTCACTGCATGTACGTATTTAGAGATTCTATTTTAATTAAAAGAAAAACAAGAACTTGAATAATAAAAACACTTATAACACGTAGATTATTATAATAAGAAATTAACACTGACTGTAGTGGAAGTTGAAACCTGTTTATTTTCACAGCAATGCTTATTGGTCTGTCGTATGATTATAATAAACACTAGTGACCCGCTCGCGGCATCGCCTGCTAAAAATAACCATTTATTGTTCATGTACTATTATAATATTATGATTTTAAAGAAAATATATACATATGAAACTGAAGTTTAAGCTAATTCAATAGAATAATAGCTTTTTTTGTATATTTTCAAAGCGTTATTCACCAACTTAGGAAAAATAAATACTTTTTAAGTACATCCAAATTTTTATGTTTTCTAAAAAGTATTAAAAATAATTATTTTCTTGCTATGATATTGAAATGAAAAAATGTGCCTATTATGATACATTTTTTAAAATTTATCAATCGTTTTAAATAAAACAAATATTAAATGTTAAGGCAAGTTTGCCAAAATACAACCTTGAAAATTGCATCTGAACCGGTTAACCCGTTTCTGAGACACCGATAGAAACACATAAAACATTTTTTTAAAAATCTTCGTTCTGAGTTCTATTACGTTACAGTTACAATTTTACTACATTTATAGATATATAGGTATAAATTTTTTAAATATTTACTACAAATATAAGCAATTTAATAATTATGATTTCTTTTATTTGGAAATAAGATTTATATCACTAAATTAAAAGGGTAAATGGAACCCAGAATTAACAGTTTCCATTCTCCGTTTTCTATCCTAGGATTATTTTTTGCTTCACGCTGTACATGTTACGCATATAGCAGAGTAGGCCGGAGGAAAGTAAGAACGTCGTGTATTTAGACACTCCAATCCCCACTTTCCGCCGAATTTTGGAAGCATTGTGTCTTAAGAAATTGAGAGCGGAAATCAACGCCGCGCTTTGCCTCGACACCAGAGGGAAGAAATTAAAATAATAACTTAAATAAATATTTCCTTTATTGATAATTCAAAATATCCTTTTTAGCTTTACGCTGTATTCTGCACATAGCAGGGTAGATGTACACTCCTTTCTTATGACATTTCCGTTCTCCAATTTTCACCGAATTCTGGAGGCATTGCGTATTGAATGGTGGAGCCTAACGCCGCGAATTGCCTCGCAATCGAACGGAAATGAAAATATTAAATATTTCGTTTCCTCGAGCGGGAATCTCTCGCTTGTTATTGTTGACTACGACAAGCCTATAAAATTAAAATAAATATTTTGAAAAAAAAAATTAACAAATATTTACCAATGATATTAAAAAACACTAATTAATTATGATAAAATTTAACACTTTTGTAAAAACTACTTTCAACACATATCCACACGACCGTCTCGCGTCGATATAATCAACAACTAGCAGTTTGTAGTAAGTTTGTATTTATCTTTAAGTCGTCTGTCCACTGAGCGAGCGGTTTCGTGATTTAATTGCTCAAAAGTTTTTAAGCTAAGCGAAGCGAAATTTTTTCCAAACTTCCAAAGGCATTTTAAATTTTTTTAATTCAACCATATTAAAGCAACCAGAGAGTGAAACCAACCAACTAGTAACACTTTCCGTTCTTCACTTTTTATCTTAATATATATATATTTTCTTGCAAATACATTTGCTTCAGTTAAAGTTTTTAAGTTTATTTTTTTTGACGCATATATATAAGTAAATATATCAATTATGTATAATTATAATTTTAAATAGAACCATATTAACATAAATAATTATCTACTTAGCCTTGGTGGAACCGGTTTTATACTAGAAGTATGTATTTATATTAAAAAGGAATAATGTTATATCACATTTATGATCTATGAGATATATATATATATATATATATATATATTTTAAGTTTCACACTTGATTCCTATATAGGCTCGTAGGGAGAGAGAATCCAGAGTTAAGAGTAAAGAGGTCTGTTTCAACCACGTCGTACAATTTTAGAGAAATTCTGTGTTGAATGGTTAAACTCAATTAAAAAAAAACACTTATTGTGCTTCGTCTTGGTACGAGGGTGATAATTTGAAAATAAATATGTGGAAATCGAACTCACAACAGTCGCTTTTACAGTGAGATTCTGGACTCTCTCCTCGAAGCTATTTTGGATCATCTTTTGACATTAACTGACATGTTACACTGAATCTTAAAAATATACATACTTTCTTCGTGTACTTTCGTCGTCTGATCCCGGTTTAGAATAGGTACTGTCCTGGTACTGTCCGTGTCGTTTTTTTTTAAAAATAAGTCAAAATCAAATATCATATTAATTTAAGCATTATTTGTTTTTTTTTTTAACTTTATTAGGATGTTTTAACGAAGACAAGTACAAATAACTTTGTATAACGCTGTTGCCAAATGGCATTGAATATCAAGTCAAGCGCAAGTCTATTAATATTTTAATGTTCCGTACAACGCGTTTACAATTTTATAATAATTCGTACATTATATTTTTTTTGTAGAAACTAATTTAAATTATAGTAGTTGCAGTCAGCAAGTTTAACCAGTATAATGGAAAATGGCGTTTTGTACTCGGGGAATGTAATATTTAATATTTTCATTGACTCACATTCAACACGTCTATAGTATTCAGTCAGTCAGATATTTTACCACGTACGCAATACTCAAAGTTAGCAAATCAAAAAAATATTAGAGTGGCGCGGCATCTGTATATATGTGGGACGGTTTTGGGTTCGATTCCGAATCGGGAGAATAATTTTGTTTCAACTACTTGTTATTTATTTTGCTACCAAAACAAAACCCGGTGTCGAGTTCAGCTTAACATGACGTATCACATATATCTAGTGGAAAATCTGGTGAACCTGGGACGTGGGGGTACAAAAAAAAACCTAAAATTACTATAACATAAACAAACGATCACTATTGTTACTTCCCCATTTTATAAAGACAAAGTGTTGGGAGTAGTGCCCTGTCCTACTCGGGAGAAAATACTGTCTATCCTGAGTTGAATAAATAAAAGCATAGATTATATAATTATATATTAACTTCACATTCCAATTAATCGGAACCCTAAAATTAAACTATATATATATATATGACTTTTTTTAATTAGTTATTTTTACGTATTTAAATGAAAAAATATATATTATACCTTACTTGGCTACAATGAGGAAGTTTGAATAAATTGTTATCGACAAGTTCCTCATACAATGTTCATATAAATACAGGTTTTATAGGCTCTTAATAATGTAATATATATTTTTTTAATTATATTCTTTTAGTCTTATGCTGAAGCCCACACATAGCAGGGTAGGCAGATGGAACCTGGGACCCTAATGCTATGATACTTTCGTTCCCTACTTTCTGCCGAATTATCGAAGCTCATCATGTTGAGTAGAGGAACTCAACGCCATGTTTTGCCTCGTTACCAGAATGAGGAAATGGAAATGTTAATAAAAAATTATTCCTCCGATCAGCTTCACGCTGTATCCCGCACACAGCAGGGTAGGCAGAGGGAACCTCGTGTTAAGACTCTCCGTTCCCTACTTTCCGCCGATTTCTGGAGGATTCATTGCGTGTTGAATGGCGGAAATCAACGCCGCGTTATACCTTGACACCAGAGCGAAGAAATGAAAATATAAATTTAAATAACATTCTTTTTCCTCGAGTGGGGATCCCATTCGGAAAAATTACTATAAGTATTATTTTAATAGTTAACAAACAGTCGGGCAAGGCTGTAGCTGATAGATGTCTAGTAAATTGGACCACTTAATTTTTAAAAATTATACAGAAAGCGGAGAACGGAAGAGAGTGATATCACAGGTGCAGGCTGACTGTGACAGCGAAACGATTAATTTATGTATGTAAAATAAAATATTGTAGTATACTAAGATCGCTTCTATCAGCTTCTACAGTACGTTCGACGAGTTGTGGCCGCTATACAGTTAGATGTAGAGGGCAGAGAGGGTATCTTAGGATTTTTTAAAACTTTTGATTGTTTTCTTCTCAAATTAGAATAATGAACTCTTTTCAGTTACTCGCTGTTATATATTATTATATCTTTCTCATTATTAATTTTTTTTGTGCGTCTAAATTGTTTGCCAAAATAAAAAAAATAATCATGAAAGTGCCGCTTCTTACTACATGAATATAAATAATTTCTGGTTTTAAATCGGTCCATGAACCTATTATAACGGTGACCTACCATTACGGATCTAAAAATTTATGTTTCTATATATAAAAATATTTTTTTAAAATCATTTTTATACATGCCAATGACAATATAAAAAATATATTGGTAAGTTTTTTTTCTTTTTTTTTTTTTTTCTTTTTTAGTACGACGTAAAATATGTATTCCACGTAGAGAAGGGGATTGCCTACTTACCTAGTTAGTGTACCCAGGAAACCTGGTGTTAAAATTAAGACACTTTGTGCCCAGCTTTGAAGACAGTGGACGGAAAATAGAGACACTCCCTATCCGGCCCTACACGAGGCCCTCTGTTAGATCTACAATATCGGAATTAAACATTAAAATAAACTGCGCAATTTCACATATCGATGAGTTGCCTTTATTTTAATTCATATCAATTACATTATCATGCGGTGACTTTCAAGTTCAGTAAAAATGATATAATCGACCTTATATACTTGTATTAAGACACTCCGCCGAGACTCTCCGCCGTATTTTGCCTTGACACCATAGCGAAGAAATGAAAATGTTAAATATTTTCATTTCATCGAGTGTAAATCGAACCCACAACCTATTTACAGCCAAATGCTATTTGAAATCATTTTAAAACAATTGCGGTTCTTGATAAAGTAGTGTTCGTATGTAGTGGATAGATTATATACCGGCAGTCGGTTACGGTTGATGGCGCGGTGCTGACGTATTTTGAGCGAGAAAAAGGTGCCGTGTGAGTTTAAAAGGAATTGAGTGAAAACATTATCATTTATTGTGTTTTTTTCAAATCATAAGGTAAATTTTGATTTTCCTTAAGAAAATGCTTGTTTCTCTATTCAATTATTATTTACTTACTGGGTTAAATAACGTTTTGTCCGGTCGGGTTTGAAATGAATGTGCAAATGTACCGTTTCGTGTTTCTGGAGGTACTTTAAAATTATGTGTAATATATTATATTTAGTGTAATATATTATATACGGTTAAATTGTAATTATAAATAGCTTAGCTAGCTAGTATGTCAGGTAATAAAAAAATCTTTCATTTTCTGATATTTTTTATTTCATATATTTCTCGCGTTAATGAGGGTAAGAAAAGCGATCCTACTTGTTAAGAGTTCAGACACTCTTCTTGTAATTTTTTCCTAGTGTTGATATACACCGCTACTCATTCAGACCTGTTCCGTTATTTCTTATCCATCGAAATATCTAAGCGTTGCGTTGCGGAAATCAACGCCGCGCTTTGCCCCAGGAGAGAGGGAATGAAAATATTATATATTTCATCCTGCCGAATGGGAATCGAACCCGTTATAACGTCATCGTCATTTGTAGTCGCACGCACATGACCCTGACCCTTCGTCACGACGGCCTTTTGTCATGTTGCAGGAAAAGGAATCAAAATTTGTAAGTAAGAGTACTTCCGTAATAGTGACTTTTATTGTTTGAAAGTGCAATTATGTCATTACTGCACCAAAAGTCGATTTGTTTATTTCTTTTTTACATTTTTAAATAGCAAGTAGTTTATGATTATACTAACAAATAAAGCAGCTGAATGTTTGTTATGGAAATGTGTTACAATTTATATATAAAACTATCGATGACTAGCACCAACAATTTTTAAATTATTTATCTGTTCGCATGTGCGTTTTTATATACTTATCTCAGAAATGGCTTAACCGATATAGTGTTTTTTTTATTTCAATCGGCTGATAAATAAAAAAAGTATTTTTTTTAATACATACAGATAGTACAATAGATGTTATAGTAAGTTAATAATTATGTAGTTCAAGCGGGCGAAGTCGCGATTGCGTTGCTAGTTTTTAGTATAAATGTTGTAATTATTATATTTTTATTCTCTATTTATGTTCTATATTCAACATCTACATTTGCCTGTTTAATATAATAATGTAATGTGTTTCTCTCAATATGTACCAGTTCAAATCAAAGTAATACTTTTCTGTCTGATTTGCTGAGGATGGTTATACTAAAGAAGAACTTAAGAGATATCAGACATCAAGAAATTAAAATATGAAATATTTTTTCCGAGTGGGAATTGAACCTACAACCTTGGTGTTTACTGTCGCACCCCTGTGCCCATGCGCTAAGACTAGGTTCGATTTCCACTTTTTCCCCTATTTTTTTCCCCTAGGATTTTTTCCCCTATTGGGAATCGAATACACAACCGCCGTGTGTACAGTCGCTTTTCACATTTACTGCTGTTTCTCCATGAACGCACTACTTATATTCTATTTTATGGCTATGTAAATAGTTGCCCCTCCACTAGTTATTGAACTTGTGACCTCTCTTATTATTATTTTATAGTTTCTAAACCATTTATTGAACATAATAGTAGTATAATTTGAGCACGTGTTGACTAGATGTGGATTGCCTCTGACCTGTGTATTTATTTACAAGATTGTGTTGTAATTGTCCATATAATTTGTAATTACTTTGTTGTGGGCCGATGCGACTAGTAAACAGACGGTTGTGGGTTCGATTTTCACTTATAATTTTTATGTATATATTCAATTTATTCTCATTTTTGCTCTCCGGTAGATGTAGTGCGGCGTTTCGTACTTGGCGCTTCGTTCGGCGCTTGACAGATTACTGTATAAAGTATCTAAAGAAAGTAGAAATATCAATATTTTTACATGCTTGCAGCGAAGCCTAAAAGGAGGGTTACGTTTTAAACGCATATGTCTATTCCTATGTTCCTTTATAACTGTTAAACAGATCGATTGTGACAAATGATACTTCAATGGATTTGATCTTCTTGATCTTGATGTAGCGAGTGTTACACATTAATTTACATCGCGCAGCCGGGTTCTTTGTTTTCTTTTTGTACGGATTTTATTACACTTTTAATGTATTTTCTTTCTTATGTTTTTCAGATGGCATCTAAGACAACGTACTTAAGAATGCTAGGATATGCAGCGACTGTATTGATGCACGTCGGCAATATGGTGTTCATGAATTTTTCCATTAAAAGTGAATATGGAAATGATCCAGAGTTAAAAATGTTCAGTAAATTTCAGCCTAGATACTTAACTTGCTGGACTTTCGTGAGTATTTTCCTTTTTTTTTTTACTTTCATACAGTATTCTGAAAAAAATTATCAAATTAAATTTTATTATAGTTAAAATGATTATAATTATTTATTTACTATTTCAGTTCTTACAAATCGTGAACGCAGTTGTAGGTTTGATTTGTGAATATCTTCTGATAACAAATTCTAACGACAGACTGTATAAGCTGCCTAAACATTTGAAAGGATTAAAGCAAACGCTCTTTAGTGCTGTGGTGTGGCCCTCGACATGGGTGAGTTTCTAATTAATTCTTAGGAAAAATAGTGATAGACATACGATAGAAACGAGAAAAATAAATTAGCTTTTTATTTTTATTTTTAAATTAATTATATTTCTATCCATAAATTAAATCTTTTATAAAATTCCGCAGTCTATTCTAAGTTTGCTATTACCACAATTTAAAGTGTTTGCAAAAAAATACTAAGTAAGGTTTATTACACTGTTCAAGAATATTTACAGGATAAGCATGTATGGAATTAATGTCCATTGAATGTCATGCAGGATAGCTGACTTTGAAAATCATGATCATTGACTTTGAAAAGATCAACTGTTGAGTTTCTTGCCGGCTCTTTTCACCAGAATTTCCTTCGGAACCGATGATAGCTTTTTTGTTTCACGTTTTCCAAATTTCACGTTTCTATCATCGGCGGTTGCGGCTGCGCGTGCGTCTTACCTCAGTCAGTGGAAACATCTCTTTTTAAATAACAAATAGATATAGATCATATTAGTATAGAGACATTAAAAATAACAAAATATATTTTTTCCAGGTGGTGTTCTCAGTATTCTGGTCTTTGTTTATATATGACAGAAAACTCATTTTCCCAAGTTTCGCCGATAAAGTTGTTACACCAATATCTAATCATATAATGCACACGGCAATTGTAGGTAATGACGAAATTTCATTTTTAAATGTTGGTAATATCTGGCTATACAAACGATGGTTGTGGGTTCGATTCCCACTTAGAGAATTTATATTATTTAATGTATTTTAATTTAAAAATGTAACGGCAAGAGAATAATGTTTTCCCTTATTTTTTCGTTCTGGTAAGACATAACATAACGTTACAAAAAACGCGGTGTGGAGCCCCACCAATCAACGCGAAATGTCACAAAAATTATAGCTGACAGTGGGAAACGAAATGTCTTAACACTAGATTCCCTCTGCCTACCCTGCAATATGCGTGATACAGCGTGAAGCTAAAAAAAAATTACCATTCTGATAAAATAAAACGCAAAAGTCATTCGTGTCAATACTTTATATTATTGACGATTAAGTGTGGGGTTCGAAACCCATCACAGTCAAGATTTAAAGTAAACATAGTTTATAAATATATACATATTTTTTTGCTTACAGGCGTTATACTTTGGGAGGTAATGTTTCAGCCAAGAACAAGGCCACAGTCCCACAAACGCAACCTCTTTCATTTATCTTTTCATTTAGGCTTATATTTCTCTGTGTAAGTATATCCTGCAATTATTATAAAACGAATACAATTAATTATCAATTGAAAATTTTAACTCAATAACTACTGCACTATGTTCCCTACTTTCCGTCGAATTTTTCGACGCGTTGCATGTTGAGTGGTGAAAGTCAACGACGGAACTCAACCCTGGCACCAGAGCGAAGAAATGATAATATTAATAATTAATAATTAATCGAGTGGGAATTGAACCCACGACCGTCGCGTTACAGTTACACATTTGTGCCCCAGAGCTACAAGTTTAAACAAAAAATGTTTTGTTTTTTTCAGTCTTGTATACACGTTCATACAGTATGGAATATGGCTATATCCGATTTTTGGGCTTCTCTACGGTACTATCTATTTTCCTTTACTACCTCTCACCATAGCATCGATGGGTTTCGGTTTTTACTACATGCAATGGCCGCTGACTGATTTATTGTGGAAAAATACGGAAAGAATAATGAAAATTAAATGATAATTATGTATATCTCTTACATTTTTAGTATGATTTGTTAAAATATATGTATTTATTTTTTGTTCTGTGTTAATTTTGATCTAAGATTTGTAATTGGAGTTTCTTGGTAGCTATTATAAAATCTACGAACAGTTAATTAGACGAGACGAAAAAAACATCTACAAGTACTTAATATTGTGATGTCTAGTTTTTCCTCCAATTACTATTTTTGTTTTAACTATACTAGTCGTTAGTTCAAATTTTTGGTTTTAGAGAAAACAATTAAAATGTAATTCAGGTATTTTTTTAGTATCAAAATGCACCAAATCGACCTGAGCCGAGGAAAATATTAAATATTGTATTTGTTTTGTTTATCAGCAGCAGTGTTTATGGGTTCGATTGCCACTCGGGGAAGGAAATATTGAATACTTTCACTTTCACGCTCTGGTGACCTCTGGTGACCTCTGGTTGAGTTGCGTCACAATTTCTCTAAAATTAAACGGCAAGTGTCCTGCTTTGCATACAATATAAAGCTAAAAAAAAACATAAAATAATAATTACGCCTCAGAGCGATCCCTTATAGAAAGAAGAAATGACAAGCGAGAACGTGAAACCTACTTTCCTATGTTAATTAATTGATATTTTTTATAAAAAACCTACTGACCTAGTTTTTTTATGTGTTACTGCTTTTTAATAGTCAATTTTGGGCAAAGTATGAGATAAAATTTGTCTCTTCTAATAGGGAAAAATAGGAGTGGCAGGAAAAGGGAGACGATGCACACTTGCATAAATTATGGCCAATATTAAAAAAAAACTCTAATTAAAAACTACCTACAAGATTTTTTAAATCATCTATTGGTTGCTGGTAAACAGTTCAAATTTTTTTAATATATATGTATATATATTAAAAAATTTGAACATACACACACACACAATATATATAGTTTTTTTAGTAGGGTAGTCGGAGGGAACATAGAAACCTAGTATTAAACACTTTTCTTCCCCAACTTTTTTTAAATAAATTCAAGATGCCGTCGTGTCGTAGCGTAGGTATACGGGAAAAATCGTGAAGCTGCTATTAAAGAAGAGAAATAAATAAAATTCAAAAGATGGCAATATACCGTTTTATTAGCAATTTTCCTTTTAAAAATCATTATAGACAGTGAAATGAGATAAACAAGTGGACTTAGTTGAGGCCATCACATCGTCTAGCTGTTAACGCGGCGGTAATGGGTTCGGTTTCCACTCGAAGGAATAAATTGTTGTCATATTTTTGCTCTGGTAATTAAAGAAAGAACAGTATTGAATTCTGGTATAAAGTACCAGAATACCACGCAAATCTGTAAAAGTGTATCTAAATCGAGAAGCTTATATTATGGCAGATCAGATTAACTAAAGAGACGTATTAAGACATTCAAAATGATAATAAACCGGCAAAACTGGACATAATTTGGAACGTAGCACACATTTTTTTAATGAATGATCCACCATAGGCTAACGTAACTTTCGAAAAAAGGAGTAAAACTGCCTACGACCAGTTAAAGAGACCTGCCATACCGTTACACATAATTATGATTGCCTCACTTCCCTACTTTGATAGAGATCTCCTAATAATTGTCGGTAGATCATTCGTAGAAATTATTTAGATGAAATATGAGTATTAAACCAAAGGTATAAGGTTCATATTTAAGTGTTTATTTGAAGTATAATAGAAATAGTTTTTTTTTTCATACTTAGTTATATCGTGATCCATCTAATGCATTCCACTTTACGGTTTACGGTCAAGCGCATGGGAGTGTTGCCAGAGATTATAATTACCCTTTAAATGAGTAAATTAAGTACTTTATTTAAAACAATATAAATGTATGTTTTTTTAATAATATTTTTTATAGCACATTATTTACTTGTTGCTAATGCCAAATAAAATATTTAAATATTTATATAATATTTTTCCTTTTTCTTTTCTTTCAATCTTGTCTGCTGCCAAATGTTATTAACATTATTCATTATTTTATTTATTTATTTGTTTTTATTAAATATAAGATTGTAACATATTTATATTTTGTAGTATATTTAAATTTTGTTATTAATTTACAATAATTTTTATAAACGTAAGCAGTATCACTAAAACATTAGAGTTAAATAAAACAAATAATTAAAAATACCTCTCCTCAGGCCACTTATAATAAAAAAACAGACCACGGCAACACTGACATACATCCGAAACATTCGTCAACGGCATGGCCTTGGCATCGCACGTATAGTTCGAAAAAAAAAACTGTCAAATGGCATTATTTTCCCGCGTTTTCAGGCGCGCTTCGCCCTTTTTCCAAAAGCGTTTCGATTCAACGGCTAGTTTGACAAAAGATGAAATTTTATTATTATTGAGACCGCCTCTATCACATTGGAGTAATATTATACAAGAAGCGGAGAAAGTCGTCGGCTATCCGACGTCTTTCATGAACCTGAGATGCTTTTTGAGTGATGAATTCGCAAATTTAGCAACGTATTTAAGAAAAGCGGTAAGTTTTTAAAATTTCAATTTTGTTTGCGTGTACGTGTAAGAAAATTAAAATCATATTTTCGCGGATATTTTGAGAAATCCTTTTCTATTGCTCCCTCACACTCCGTGTCTGTATCTAGATGACAAATTTCTACTTTCTAAATCCAGTAGTTACAATACTCATTTAAATTAATTCATATATTTATATATTTATGCAGATATAAAGCTTCTATCCAATTTTCAAGACATTGCCCGCTGTCTTATACGATAATACAATCTTGGATTTTCCGTGGTTACAGGAAGATCTCTAATCCGGTCAAGAAATTTCATCTAATAATAAGGTCCACGTTGTATCCCGCACAATTAGAAAAAATCTAAATATCTAAAGAAAATTTAATAATTTAAATAGTAATTTTAAGTTATTTTGTTTTATTATGATTTTTTTTATTTATTTCAAAATATACTGTTCTCTGTACTTTCATATATAATATTAAAAGTAATATTATATGAAAGTTCCATATACGATAATTTACTCCATCAAAGCATATAAATGGGCAGTATTAAAAAATCTGAACGTCATGGATTCGATTACCACTTTAAAAATATATAATAAGTAGGTATTCCGCGTAATATAAATCTGAGAGTTAGGACGTTTGACACAAGATTAGAATAAAAAACAAAAAATTGGATTCAGCTTAGTAAATATTTATATTATAAATAATATAAATAAAAAATACATTTAATAAGAAAAAATACTTAATAAATAATCGTATAATTCGGTTCGGTGTCGGTAACAATATATAATTTATTTTTGTAGATGTGTGCGTCTACTAACACTTATTTACCGTAAACCTATTTATGATTAAGTAGAAACTATGTCACTAACAGTTTAGCTTCTATGAACAAGTGGTTCTTATACTATACTTATGTTCCTTGGATGTTGTTATTTGTCGTGTCGGTCTGTAGAATATATCATTTATAATATATCACTTATAATAAATATAAGAGATCTAGAGACAAATCACTTAGTTCAATACTCCTTCAAGACACCTCGTGAAACTGCGCCAACACACTATTATTTACAAATAGATAGCAGTAAAATTTTATTATCTCTGAATAATTACGTTCATATTTAATATGACGAAGGCCGTTGTGGCGTAGGGGCGCAGGGGTAGCGCGACGATTGTGGGTTCGACATCCACTTGAGAAAATGAGTTATTATTTCTTAATATTTTCATTTCTTCGCTCTGGCACCAAAGCAAAAAGCCCGTTGAGTTCCTCCATTCAAAACAAAATGGCTCGAAAAACTCAGCGGAAAGTGGGGAACGGAGTATCTTAACACTAGGTTATTTGTGCCTACCCTGTTATATGCGGGATACCGTGCTAAGCTGATTTTATTTAATTTTTAATGAAATATTTAAATAACAGAAAAAATCTCTATTTCAGGTTGGCAGTAACAATGTTGTTATGCAAACTGCAAAGAATGTCCTGTACGGTGACTCCAAAACTCTACAACCATGGGGGCTGGTAATATTACTTTTAGCAAAATCAGTCAAGACTACTGGGTCCAAAGTACCTCAGAAACAAAGAAATTTAGCTGAACTAACAGAAATGCTGAGAATTGGTCATCTAATTCATAGAGGAATAGTCAATGTACCATTCGTAAAACGTTCAAAAGCCACGGAATCAGTAATTTTTGGCAACAAAATTGCTATATTACTTGGTGATTATCTTTTAGTTTCAGCACACGCTATGTTGGCCGATTTGAAGGAACCTGACGTTCTATATTTAATATCAGCAGCTACCAAAGACTTATCGGAGAGTGAATTTTTTGGGGATCGTGATGAACAGAATATGCCTTTGCCTGGAAAGCCCAAGTTTATGAAAGACGATTTGGATATAACTTTTGATACATCTGCTATAGAACAGGATAACGTTTTGGGTAAACCTAAAAAGGAATGGACGGCCAGGACGGTTTTCAATGGCGCCAGTTTATTAGGAAGAGGATGTCAAAGTGCTATGTTAATAGATGGGCAAAGTCGAGAAATTCAAAGTAATGCTTACCACTTCGGCTGTCATGTAGGCCTGTCGTGGCAAGCTGCTGAGGAAATGAAAAAAATCACAGAAAAAGATAAATTTTGTCTGACAAGTGCTCCCGTATTATTTGCTCTCGAAGACAACCCCGATCTTTACAAATACATAAACAGAGCTAAAGCTGATGTCAAAGATATTGATTATGAAGATTTGAAATTTAGTATTCTTAAAACAGATGCTATTGAAAAAACTAAAATGCTAAGAGATGAGCATGCTAAACAGGCAATTATGTATGTGGACAGCATTGGAAAGAACGAATCACTTGATATGATTAAGAAGTTAATATACACATTCTAATATATTTCCTTTTTGAGTATTTTTACACCTAGAAATCTTACACGGAGAAGTTCGTGTTTTTAGGGGATTAAAATGATGTATTTGAAAGGAGAGGCTGCAACATAAAAATCCTTTTACACTTACCAATGATTTTAATCAAGTTATAATGAGGCTATATAGACAAATTTTGCGAATAGCAGCTAGTCATATTGTCACAGGAAATTAAAAAAAATTGCAATTTAAATACCAGTATTAACATCAGTTATGAAAAAGCTCAAATATCACAAAAGAGAAAGAAAATGGAATAACGTTAAAAGTGTTTGTAGAGTAAATAAGAAACTGTGTCAGTGTGTTAAAAGTGGAGACCGGAGTGTCTTGACATTTGGTTGTCTTTACTTATCATATATAAAAATGTTAAAAATAAGCCCATCACCATATATGTGTGTATCAGTTACAATGGGAAGATATGGGTAAAATGGTCCTTTTATATAAAATATTTTAAAAAAAAACATATTTTGTTTATTATTTTTAAATTAAATCCTCTGCCTACCCTGCGGTATCCCGCATACCGCATATGATAGATTTCTCTCCTTACCTCTCTTTCCACTCACTTTTAAATTATGAATCTTTTTCATAATTTAGTTTCGCCATGTCATCAATGCAACTAAAGAGCCCCTGTTTCCGGCAGAAATACTCCACTATTAATACTTCCACATCCATCTCGTATCTTCCATCTCTGCTGAACATACCTCCTAAATATACCACTTCATTCACTCGTTATAATATTTTACCATTTACACTGATCTATTTCGTCCTTTCATCTTTTCTCTCGAAAACCAGAACCTTTGTCTTATTTGCATTCAGGCTTAGACCATATTTTCACACTCTTCTTTCAGAGTGGTGACCAATGCCTGCAATTCGCATTCTGATGATGCAGTGAGCTCTGCATTATCATAATATCATTGGAAAGAACGAATCACTTGATATGATTAAGAAGTTAATATACACATTCTAATATATTTCCTTTTTGAGTATTTTTACACCTAGAAATCTTACACGGAGAAGCTGCGGAGAGATGAATATTACTAATAATATATATAAAGATAATTAGTCTTGTATTAATATTTCGGATAGCTAATATTTGATTTATGAATTTCTCAAATGAATGATACAAATTATAAATGATTCGGTTTTCTCCTTTCTATATTATTGAAATTGAGCTTTAAAAAGAGAAAAAAAAAAACTGTAATCTATGTGGTAATCAAACCCACTGTCATTTATTATATAAACCATTACTAATCGCATCATCTATATTGTCCTTTACTCTTTTCTCCATTCCAGTGTTTTTTATATTATACTAAAAAAACAATCTCGATTTTTCACCTTGTCTGCTTAAAAATAGATTCATACTAAAATAAATATGAAAAAAAAGACATCATAATATAATATTTTAAATTAATAATTAATAATATTATAAGTCAAATGCCATGACGAGTAGTTTGAGTGTAATGTAAAAACACGAGGACAATAACGTGCTTTAGAAACGTGCTTTTGTGATAAATAATACTATAATATGAAATGATGTTAAATATCTCGGTCGCCATTTTGATCAATCATATCATTAGGGAGGGTCCTATCTATCTAAAGGAAAATAATTTTAATATTATTGTCATTCAGTTTAAGTAGTATTCAATCAAAACAACCTTTTTGTTTTAAAAAAAAAAGTTACATTTAAGACACTCCATTCTCCACATTCCGCCTAAATTAGACAATGCGTGGGAAAATAAAAAAATGTTACATTCTAAGTGGAATTCGAACTTAGAACCATCGCGCTTACAATGAGACGATGTCCTGCTGGATTGTGTATATACATATACAAGTATATACAGATTCTCAACGAAACTGAAACTAAACTAAAAATCCTTACTGTAAGATGCGTCACGGGGCGATTCAAGTCTAACAAGTCATAATATTATACAACAGTATAAATTTACAGCCAAATACTAAAAATTTCGGCCTAAAATAAAAAAAAAAATGTTTACCGACGCTCGCTATGGTCACGAAATATAGATTATCATCAAGATTATTATCTTTATATTCATCAAAAATATTAATATCATATTAATTTTTAATATATGTTTTGTTTTTTTATGTCGAGGTTCTCGTTAAAGTGTTAATTAAAATATCTCTTGTCTGAGGACGATATAGCTGTTATTGAAATTATAAAATTCCAAAGGAGTCATATTTTCATATATTTTCACGCTCTATCCCGCATAATATCAGGGAAGCAGAGATAACCTAGTATGAGCACACACTTCGTTTTGCGCGTTTACACATTTTCTTTAATTTCAGCTTGAATGTGAGACATTGCGTGTAGAGAACTGATCGCCGTATTAATAAAATGAAAATAATAAATGAAAATATCGCCGATAAAATGAAAATAAATGTGTTTGGAAAATGAAAAATGGTATATTATATGACTAGGTTGTTATAAGTAAATATTTAAAAAAAGATATCTCTTTAAGATATCTACTTTATTGCTATTATTTACCATCGGGTATAATATAAAAATGTAGTTTCAAATTAAGATATTTTCATTTCAACTTAATTAAAATATATTGAATGGAGTTTGCATTGTGCCGCTACTATAAATTAACTAAATAATAGAATAAATGACTAAAATGCATGAGAAGTGGAAGGACGAATGGACAAAAAGTTGAAAAAATATTAAAAAATAATTGAATGTCTATCAACTATGAATAATTTATGTACTGAATATATAAAAATATAAAATGGCTACGGGTCGAAAATCAAGGCTTATTTTGTATCTAAAAACAGTAGCCAAAAATTTTGTTATAAATTATAATTATCCAATCAAAAGATTTATGAATAATTAAAAAAATATATATATTTTTTACTTTGACGAAAAGGGAAGGCAGGAAAAGTCCTGCACAATAGCGTGCTCAGAGAAAATTCATCCAAATTCCAGATATTTCGTGTGGAGTGGTGGAACTTAACGCCGCGCTATTTCCAGAGCGACAAAAGCATCGCGTTTACGAACAACTTTAGCATATGACGATATTGATAAGATTGCATTTTTTAATGTATGTACTATTGATAGATATGAAAATGATTCCCGCTTGATTCCCGCTAATGTAAATCAAAAAAAATTAGGAAATAACATGTGATTACAACAGTTATCTTTAAATAAATGTCAGCTTCACGCTGTATCCCGCACATCGCAGGCAGAGGGAACCTAGTGTTAAGACACTCCGCTCCCCACTTTCTGTTAGGAACGGATTGGCGTGCCAAATAGTTCTGCCACGTGTTGAGTGGCAGAACTCTACGCCACCCTTTGCCTTGACACCAGAGCAAAGACATGAAAACAAACGTAAATAAATATTTCACTTCCTCGAGTGGGGATCGAACCCACAACCGTCGCGTTACAGTCACACCCTTGTGCCACTGCGCCACGACGGCTTCGACGACGAATGTCGCTTGTTCAAATTAATTATCTAAAATAAAGATACATATTTATCATATATATGTCAATCCGGACGAAACCTTTTTGAAGTCAATTATTATATCATTATAAATCTTTTTATACAGTTGTAAAGTAGATTAATCACTCTATTTGCTATATTTTGTTGTATTTTTAATCTGTGATGAACTTAACAAAAGTTGGTAATTGTAATTGTTCTCCATCTTGATGCAGTCAGTTCTCCATTTTACCAGAGCGTAGAAATGAAAATATAAGTTTTACAACCAGTCGTATTTACAGTCACATTTTGTGCGCCTGCCCACCCCTGCGCCATATCTGGCCTTGTAAACAATGATATATGTTTATATGATATGTATCCATTTTCTTCTTAGGACAATGTTTTAAAATTTTAATATTTCATGTGTTAGATCTGGTTACAAGGCAAAGCGCGGTGTTGAGTTCTGATATTTTTTCTGTTTCGGTTACACGTAAATTATTTAGATTTGACAGACACTGCGTAGAGTAGACCTCTGTCATCAATATGAAGGATTCCCAAGCTATGCGGATGAAGACAGATTGACATTATACAAACTATACAAAGTCGTCATAACACGTTATCTGTTATCTATAGATACATATCTAATTCAATAATAAAATTATGATTTACTTACAAACGTCGTAATTTGTATGTAAAATAATATTATAATAAATTTTTGGTCGATTTTCTATTTGCACTTATTTTAAAATCGTGTTATTTTATTATATGCTTATATTTATAGTCTATTCTTTATATTTCATTGCATAAACGGGAAGGCCTAGGTTACCTAATGTTATGAGACTCTGTTCACCACTTTCTGCTCAAAGTTTGACTGGTAAAAAATAATCAATTGTCAAAAATGAAAATCGAACCTACACCTGTAGCACTTAAAGGCAAACGTCGTGCCACTACCACGAGGCCTGAACTTTTTTTTGATATCGTAATAATTTAATTTTCAACTATCATTAGTTGTTTTTAAGCATTTTTTAACCATTAGTTATTTTTAAATTCTGGTCAATCATATTCTTAATTAATTACTGTTTGCTATTCGATGACTTTTATATTGTTCTCATCATGATGCTTGGATGATAGGATGCTATTCGGAAATAGGCTTGATAATTTTTAACTAAACTTCAAAATTTGTAGAGATAAAGAAACAGTAGATAATCTCTGTGCAGTCACGCACTTATTGAAGATGATCTTCTGGAGTAAAACCTTCAAGGTCAACTTAAAGAAATCCATATGTATCCCTCGAATGCTATATATTAAGAAGTTGATGACGGTGGACGAGGCGAAAGAGCGGCGTAGCGGCGTAGAGAATGAGAGATATAGCGTTATGTTCTTCGTGTCAAATTTACGTAACTGTTTACAGGTTCTTGAGAACTATCCTGTAAGTTTTGATAACGCGGCAACTTCATATACTGTGCAGCAAAGATTTGAATTAGAAGCTTCTTTTTTCTATAAGGGACCGTAGACCTGAAGTTCCCTCTGCCTAGGTTTCTTAATATTTCTAAATGTGTTGGCAAGTACTATATATCTTTTTTTGCTATCCACAGTTAACCATACAATTAAAAGTAAATAAACAGACAAAAAATTGTGCTTAATAATCTTTAAATGATTTTCAAGTTTATTTAGTTCTTAATTTGTTTTTTTTTTTAATTCTTTTTAAATTACTGTGGTTATTATTTTAACCCCTTATGTAGAAAATCTACAATTATTATTTTTTTTTACTAAAAGTAATAAATTGACAGATTTTATGCTATTTGGAATTAAAATTAGATTTAATATAGGTATTTTATTTTCTTTCATAAAAAAATACGCATTAATACATAGATTACGAACTTAAATAATTGATAGTATAAAAAACAAAAAATATACTTTTTTGAACAGACGTAGAACGTAGTACATATAGTGTTTTATTTTTATAATTTTTACATTATTGTAAATTTACGTTCATTTTATATATATAAAAAATATATAGGTCAAATATGAAAATTATGACAGAATTATATTTTTATATTTAAATATTATGAAATAGATAACGATCGCTTAAACTTTATCCGGAAAATCTATTAAAAGTATTTACTGCTTCATTGTGTCCTCTAGTTTTTGAGGGTCTAAGGCATAAGCAGAGCGTTTGTTTAGTAGCTTCATTAATTAATTAAATACTTGTATATTTGTTAGAGTGATTACTAAGATACTCCGTTTCCATTGATGACACTTTCGCTCTCTTTTTTCTGCCAATTCTGAAGTATTGTAATAAGTAGCGGAACTCAATATCGCGCACCAATGCGAGGAGAGTGAAGATATCAAATACTTTATTCCCCCAAGTGGGAATGGAACCCACAACCGTCGCGTTTACAGTCACACACTTGTGTCAATTATTATAAAATTTTAAAAGTAGCAAATTAGAAAGACCACATGTCTTAATTTCATTATTTAATCACTGTGTGGCTGTGTGCCTTTTCTTTGAACTCAAGTATTATAATTTATTAATATATTTATTTTAAATTGTTATATTACTACTAATTATTGTAATATTCGTAGCAGTAACGTAATTTATAAAATAATTACAGGAACCAAATAATATTTGTCTAAAGGGTATTTGTCTTCTTATACCCATCATATAGAAAATATTTTAAAAAAATACAAAGAATCATTAGAAAAATTACACAATAATTTGTTTTATTAATCGCCCATTTCTACAATATGGACTCGATCTAGTTAGTCGGACAACTTGTCTAGTGACGCGTCGGCTACGTATCTCACCCCCCTATAAAAGCCTTACAATGCCTTTGCAATGGCCAGTGTTACACAGACAGACGTTCAATTTTAAACATTAATATAATCATATATAAATTTACATAAAATATAGTGTTTTGCTTAATAGAAGGTAAGTAGATGTGTTTATTATGTTTCTATTCAGAATTTTTATAACTTTTTTTTCTAAAATTTTTTGGAAAATGACTTTTTTGAATTTATGTTATTCTTATTATAATTAGTATTTATATAATTTCAATTTTAAAAGAAAATGCTTAGAAATTAAGTAAATTTATTTTTCTGTACATTTTTAATTTCAATATTTTATATTTTTTATACCCAAAAAATTTGCCAAAAAGTTTTTTTTTTCAATTTAAGTTTAATTCAATTTAATTTCAATCAAATGAAATTTCTCTACTAAACACGTAATGTGTCCAAAATTTGTAGAAAAATAGAGAACGTAGTGTCTTTACACTACCTTGTGTACCTAGCTATAAGCGGGACAGAGCGTGAAGCTAAAAAAAAAATAAACTAACATAGTCTCTTCTCCAATGAGTGAGTGACACCACTTAGTGGAACTTGTGATATGCAAATTTCTATGTAAAGTGCACGCTGTATCCCGCACACAGTATAGTAAGCAGAGGGGCTCTAGTGTTAAGAAACTCCGTTCCCGACCTCCGTTCCGCCGAATTCTGAAGGCATTGCGTGCAAGAGTGAAGATATGGAAATATAACTTTAAATAAATATTTAATTTCCTCGAATAGGGTTCGAACCCACAACCAGTCGCGATTACAGTCACACTTTGTACCCCTGAGCCTTGACTGGCCCCAGTACCTACATAAAGTAATCAGCTGCCTAATAAAATGATTATTGTAAAATTAAAAAGATAGAATAATAAGTTAAACAAAGTACGTGGGCACGTCGGACGAATGAGTGATGAAAGAATGGCAAAAAAATATTATGGAAAAGTGAGTGGTAAGAGTGGAGAGGAGACCTCGGTGGACCTTCGAAAACACAGTATCTGGGATACTGGAGGAAGATCACGCAAAAACCTCTTCATAAGTACCCTCCGGGGGGCTTATGACAGTGGACGAGGCAAAAGAGATATGTAGAGACCGTAGCGTTTGGCTCTCCGTTCTCTCTGACTACCCCGCTAAAGATAAAGCGTGAAGCTATGTTATGTTGCTTTTAACAAAATACTGTTATTTTTTGATTAATTTAGACATTTATTATTAAGAAGAGGTGAGTGAAATCTGTTTACTTATCTAGCGCGACTCACACATCTTTTAATTTTCAATACATTAAGTATCTTGTGGGTTCGATTCCCACTCGAGGAAGTGAAATATTTATTTACGTTTATATTTCCATTTTCTTCGCTCTGGTGTCGAGGTGAAGCGCGGCGTTGAGTTCTGCAATGCCTCCAGAATTCAGCAGAAATTGGGGAACGGAGTGTCTTAATACCGAGGTTCCCTCTGCCTACCCTGTTGTGTGCGGGATTCAGCGTGAAGCTGAAAAAAAACTTACGTTGCGCTTTGAATTGTTACCAAAACGAGTAAATGAAGGTAATTCATTCCCTCGAGTGGGAATTGAACCTACAACCGTCGAGTTTACTATACATACAGACTATTGGTCTCTGCGTCTCTAGGTCTAATAATAGATATTTCAAGTAAATCTAATTCCACTTCCACTATAACTAAAGTACATAAAGTGCAACACTACACGGACAACGATACATCACAATCTGTCACACTACTTCATTATATTGAATGTTGATACAATTTCTATTTTCGCTATTAAATTGGTTTCTTTGTTTAAATAAAAAATAAAGAAGTATGAGGCCAGTCGTGGCGCAGAGGCGCAGGCGTGCTTCTGTAAACGCGCCAGGTTGTGGATACGATTCCCACCCGATTAAGTTAAATATTAAATATTTTCATTTCCCCTTTTCTGGTAACACGCAGCGTTGAATTCCGCCACTCAAACACGCAATGCCTTCAGCATGCGGAGGAGTGTGGGAACCGGCAACCCTGCTGTTTGCGGAAACTAGCGTGAAAAAAAAACCAGCTTTACAATGAATCCCGCACACCACAGGGTAGGCAGAAGGAACCTAATGTAGAAAGTGGGAAAGTACTTGGTTCCCCACTTTCTGTTATTGTTCATTAGGTTCCCTCTGGTATTTGATTTTTTTTTTTTTAATTAGTTATTAATTGTTTTTTTTAACGTCACGCTATGTGCCGCACAATGCAAACGAAATCTAATATAATGACATCAACCACCCTTCGTGTTATGATACTGCCATTTCTCACTCTCCACCGAATTTTCGAAGCATCCCGTGTTAAGTGGCAGAACTTAACTTCGACAAATCGACGAATAGCCAAAGTGAGAAAAAGAAAACATGAAATATTTAATTTCAGTGAGAAACGGACCCTTAGGCAAGGCTGGACTTTTTAAATCTTTTTAAAAATATTTTATTTTTAGTTGTTGTATAGAATCTTTAATTGTAACATTAGATAATATTTCGACATTTAAAGTATTCTATTCAATCAATATTCATTTAGTACGAGCTTCTACCGGCAGCTGTAAGGCTTCGTAGTCTGAGGATTACTGTTATGTGGATGCTATTGCAACCGAAAATATCGTGTTTTGTATTAAGTGATCTAAAATAGAGGCCGCGGCGCAGGCGCAATAAGTGTAACTGTAAACGCCACTGGTTGTGGGTTCGATCCCCACTTGACGAAATTAAATATTTATTTAAATTTATATTTGCATTATTTCGCTCTGGTGTCGAGGAAAAAGGCTATTCTATTCTTAGCTCATATCGACTGTTTAATATATATATTTTTTTATTACTATATTTGATTTTATATATCTTTAAAGGTACTTGTAAGAAAACACGATGGATCACAACGAGTTTCGAGTAAAAGGTATGAATATTATTAATATAATTAAGATATGTATTTCATAGGTATTTAAAATCACCTTAGAAGCTTTCGTAGGGCAAGACAGCACGACGGTCGTGGGTTCTATTTCCATTCGATGAATTATTTAATATTTCTTCGCTTTGGTAAACGAGTAACGCGCGGCGTCTAGTTTCGAAAGTAAGGAGCAGACGTGTCCGCGTGTGACCACTAGGCTATCAGATTCCATTTATCTACCCAGTTCCGTGCGGGATACAGCGGGAAGCTAAAAAAAGAAATATTCTATTTAATCGCGTGGTATCAGTTATTAATATCTGATTATTTTTTTCTACATTATTATTACAATATTTTTATTAATTACTATTTTGCTACTTAAACAAGTCTTAGAGCTAACAAATAATTATCAGCGTTATGCAATTCTTAAGAGAGACCAATATATTTCTGTTGCCGCTATAACAAAAATACTAAAAAACAGTACAAAATAAATATTTGGGGGAACTCCCGTGCACATACGGTATGGAACCTTTCGTATGGCGGGTTCGACTCGCACCTGGCTGGTTTTTCTATAACCATTTTTTTAGCTTTACAGCAACGCTTTACCAACGCCCCATCACCCTGTTTTCGAAATGTGTTGATTCACTTGACTCAATTTATCTTTGTCTAGTTATCAGAATGAGGAAATAAAGTCACTTATTACCCCCAGCAGGAAACGAATCCACAACTGTCTCGCTTACAACCTGTGTCGCTGCGCCACGAGTGCCATTGTCACAGTGACATTGACAAATGAATTAATAACAAACGCTATATCGAGATTAACTGCCTAATAATTAAAATAATAACATATATTGAATATTGTGCGTTTGTACGTTTCCGGAATATTAATGAATTTTGTTACTAGATCAAGGAAAAGGTTGAAAAGGTCAGGTGCTTGAGTGAACAGTATTCTTGAAAAAGGTTTCATATACAATTTGAATAGATATAATGTCAATTAAAGATTTACATTTTTGATACTGAGGCCGCCGTAGCACAGCAGCCTACTTACTTGCGGGCTTACAGCATGAAACTAATAAAACCAGTCAAGTGCGAGTAGGATTCGTTCAACGAGGGTTCGCTGCCAATTTCAGATCTTCATTTTGTATGAAATTAATTACAATTATTTGTGCTGTAAGTTCTCACTTCTAGGCCTATTGTTTCGATTACACATTATCATTATATCCTCGCTGTGGTAGGACATGACGCGGCGTTCATTTACGTATGGGCCAAAATCTAAAACGAATTACCTTAAAACTAAGTTATCCACGCCTATCTCGGCCATTTTCTATCCATATACTCTTACTCCTCAGTATTATCCATCTTTTCTTTATTTTTCTTTGCACTAGCTTTTCTTACAAACCAATATATTATATATTAACGAACATCGTATGTAAATCGTTATTACTATGAACAAACGTATTCTACAACATATGAAGTAATAAATAAGGAATCAAACAGTAAAATAAAATTTGCACCCAATATACCGGCTTAGGGGATAAACTATAACGACACATGATGTTTCTCGAAGTCAATATTCTGCTGTATATTGGCATATATAAAATGTTTGGACGAATTCTTTTATTGATCCTTGATTTATATTTTACTTTAACCAGAAGATAAACAGAGAAAATAGAAAAGGAGAAAATATACGTTTTATATTACGTGAGGCGCAGTGGGACAGCGTCTGATCATAAACGTAACGCAAGTAGATTCAATTCCCACTCGGAGTAATATTTGAACTATATTCGTATCGTCGCTCTGGTAGAAAAAGCTCGGCGTTAAGTTCCGCCATTCAACATGTAATGTCCCGAAAAATTATCGGAACGCGATGAACGAAGTGTATTTTTTTTGTCTTCACGCTGTATCCCGCACACAGTAGAGTGGGCAGAGGGAACCTAGTGTTAAGACACTCCGTTCTCCACTTTCCGCCGATTTTTGGAGACATTGCGTGTTGAGTGGCGGAACTCAACGCCGCCATTTTTTATATTTCACTTTAAATGAAGTGATAACGTTGGTATCGTACGTTTTTTCTGTGCAACAAATTTACCACTTCATCCTTAAATATTTGCAAGTAAAGAAATCTATCTACATTTTAATTAGTATGATAAAATGTGCTTATCCTTTGTACTCTATGTTTAGAATGCCTCTGAGGGGAGATAGTTAGATGGATATTCAACTTAATTAAATTTATACTACTGTTAACTGATCGCGGTATCAAAAATGTGTGTGATTTTTATTTTATTTTTGAAATACACAATTAACTAAAAAGTAATTTAAAACATAAATTAAGGCTTTACGTAGATATAGCCTTAGTGAATAATAATTTAATAACTATAAACATTTTTTAAATTAGTCGTGAAAAATGTTACAGTTAAAATTTTAAATTTATAAGAAAATATTTAAAAAATTATATGTTATTAGACAAAATAGAAGAATATGCAAATAAAAAATATACATAAATATTTTTTTATAAATTCGCTTAGCCAAAGAATTGGTGGACTATATAGCTGATTATTTGGAGAATATTCGAGACCACCGCGTGTACCCTGGGGTACAGCCGGGGTACCTCCACAAGAGGCTACCTACTGAGGCGCCACAGCTACCTGAGAAATGGGATGACATTTTTAAGGATGTGGAAAATCATATCATGCCTGGGGTAAATAATGCCAGATTAATTACTTTCAGATTAAATTGCTTTGAGGTAATTCCATCCAATATTAAATTTTGCATTAAATACAAAAAAAATTTTGACCATTTATCTATTATTTTTAGGATTAAATATATTTTAAATTTAATATAATTACCAGATCGTCCATTGGCAAAGTCCGCACATGCATGCCTATTTCCCGGCGCTCACCTCATACCCGTCTATAATGGGGGAAATGCTGTCAAGCGCTTTGAATGTACTGTGTTTTACATGGGTAAGTTAATATTTTAAATTTATTTATATAGTAATACCTTGTTATATTTTTTTATCTTCACGCTTTATCCCTGTGCAGGGTAGTCAGAGAGAACGAAGCATCAAACGCTATGGACACTGCATACCTCTTTTGTTTCGTCCATTATCATAATACTTTTTACGTGATCTTCCTCTAGTATCAACAAATTTTTTTGGGACTACCACCGAGGGAAACCTCGGTGGAAAGATATTCATATTTTTTATATATAAAACATATATATTTAACACGTAATGAAGCAAAAAGTCTTAACATTATATTACCTCTGCCTACCCTACGAGGTAGTATACGAGGTACAGTTTGAAACTAAAAAAGGAATTAATTAAGTAACTCATCCATTTAGGCATCTTCACCCGCCGGAACTGAACTGGAGACCATTGCCATGAACTGGCTCGGCAAGCTTTTAGGTCTGCCGGAATGTTTTCTTAACGAAAAAAACGATAGTCCAGGTGGCGGCGTTATACAAGTAAGTAGTGTTGGGTGAACCTTATACCGTAACCGTATATATATATATATATATATATATATATATATATATATATATATTTACATATAATATTTTTTACATTTTTATCTTTAGACAACAGCAAGCGAGGCTACTCTTGTAAGTCTTCTAGCTGCACGTACGAGGGCACTGATGGAGCTGTCGAGCCTCAACCCTGATGTGCAGTCTTCTGAGCTATTGGGTCACTTGATCTGTTATTGTTCTGATCAAGCTCATTCTTCGGTGGAGAAGGCTGGATTAATAGGCAAGTGGTACTTAACTTAATTTTTTACTTCATATTTTCGTGTTTGAATTAATATTTTCTACATTAATTTTAAATTAAATACAATGCTCAGAATGGTTGTAATTTTTTATTTATTATTTTTTATTTTTTACAGTAATTTAATTTTTAGCTTTACTGTATATCCCGTATATAGCGGGGTAGGCAGGGAGAAAATAGTATTAAGACACCAGCACATTGCCTACTTTCCGCAAAATTTTCGAGGCATTGCGTGTTGAAAGGTGGAACTCAAGTCCTTGTCTTGGTACCAGAGCGAAGAAATGGAAATAACAATTGATTCCCCCGAGTGAGAATTGAACCCAGAACCGTGGCGTTACACTGCCCCTTCGTTTTATAATGTATTCCTATATGTGTATTTAACATGTGTTTAAATAAATACTAAATTATATATTTTTATTTCACAATAATATAGATAATCTTTTTCCTTTTCTATGAAAACAGTCAAAATATTTTTTTTTATTTAGGCTTAGTAAGAATGCGCTATATCGAGTCGGATGAAAACCAGTGTATGCGCGGAGCTAAATTAGAAGAGGCCATACTGAATGACAAGGCGAAGGGGTTGGTTCCTTTTTGGGTAAGTTTATTTTTTATAGCTTTATATACACGTACTTACGTACATAGTAGGGTAGGCAGACGGAACTTACTGTATTGTGGACAATCTTTTAATGAATGCGGCTTGTCTCTTTACCAGAGCCTTGAAAGAACAATACTTTTCCCCCAATTCGGGAATCGAATCAATAACCTGCGCACGGTCTTAACATTCACTATACATTATTTTAACGTAAGATTAAGAATTCTTATATTCTTGAAGACATGTATTGAATAATAACTAACATAAAATATAAAACAAAGAGTTATTACACTCATTATTTATTATTTTAAATACGTCCCATGGGATTCGTTAGGGAAATACTCCATCGTAATAATAATAATGTAAATTCGCTATTTTTAAAAACAGCTGAGGCTCTCTCTGGGACCAATTACACTAAGATTAAGGAAGCAAGAAGCTTAGTACTTTGTTAGACACTGATTGGTTGTGTTTCAGAATTATAGTCACTATGATGCAGTGGGATAGAATGTGTACACGCGTCGGTTGTGAGTTCGATTCCCTCTCGAGGAATTAATCATTTGGACTTAAACTGGACTTATATAATTGAATGAATTTAAATTCAAATCCTGTGAAGATCTTCAAAAAACTTAGTGATTTTAGAAACATAGTTATCGTAGTGTATTGGGATAGCTGTAAGTGCGATAGTTCGGGGTTCGATTTCTTCTCGAGTGAATGAATCATTCTAAGGCTTTTTGTATCTTCGCGTTTTGTCTCGAGCAGGGTAGCCAGAGAGAACATAGTTGCAAATTAAAGTAGGGGACCTTAGGATCTCTTGAGGTTTAGATTTAATTTTTTTTTGTTTTTGGATTTGTAGGTGTACATGTTCTACAAAAATATTGTTTATTATTATCTCGATATCACTTTCAAGTGATGTCGAGATAATGCTCTTTGTTTTAAACGACGTACATTCCTACTTTCAATTCTATAAATCTTACGTTCTATAAATCTTATATAAACGAAAAAAAGAAAAATAAGACATTAATACCTCTTATCGCTCGACTAATTACCTGTTACTTCATTATTTTCAGCATATTGAAGCTGTTGATGCGTCATTAAGTGAAGTAGGCTCCAAGTAATGAGCTATCTATGAACATGTAAACTTATACAATTATAACTTAGTTTACTTAGACATAAGGCTCTCGTTCGATGCAACAGCGACGTTATTGCACCCGTTTAAAAAAATAAGTTAAATATATACAAGTTTTAGTCCTACTGTTATGTTTTGTAGTTAGTCTGCTGGTCTGTCTCTCTGTCAAGAGCCTTTATCTTAGGAACGCTTGGAGATATTGAGTTGAAATTCAAACTAGATTCAGGTCTAGGCTTCTTCCAGACCTACACATTGTGGTTAAATTCTAAAAAATAATTAAAAGGGGGAGCAAAATTAAAGTATTAAAGCCGCAAGTTGACGTGAGGCATCAGGGGAAAGGACTTGGTGTGCATATTGCCGGATATTGTTGACCTCTAACTCTTGTACGGAACCCTTGGTATATAATTTTTTATATATCTATGCGGAATGCAATGACAGTGGTATTTTAAGTGTTCTATACCTCAAAAGAAAAAAAAAAAATGAAATACATACAAGATATTTTTTTCTTGAAATTCAAGAAAAAATAATGCTTCTAAATCAACATTCCTCAACGCAAGATACGAGCGATAATGTATCGTTTTTGCAGCATTTTATATTGAACTAGCTGCCAAAACAAAGCTTATAGAGGGACCCGTGGACCCCTAATTTTGAAATTTAGTAAGAAGAGACAACTTACAGAAAAAATTAAGTGAAAATACATGTTCCGCATATACCAGGATAGGCAGAAAGAACCTAGTGTTCGGACACTATAGGTATAATTAATTCTGTTATAGGTTTGTGCCACCTTAGGCACCACAGGTTCAGTGGCATTCGACAATCTCAGAGAGGTGGGCGAGGTGTGTGAAAAACACTCGACTTGGCTCCACGTGGACGCTGCGTATGCTGGCAGTGCATTCATATGTCCTGAATATAGGTATGAATTATCATTCTTTTTGATATTTCGCATTTGCGTAATACTTGAATGAGAGGTGCAGAATGATGATGATGATTTTTACCTTTTCTTGAAAATAGAACGTGGGAGATACATATAAGTAATAAGTAAAGATTTTACAAATTCCAACGGGAGCGTGAGAAAGGGGATGTTATATTTTATAGTCATAAACAAAACCGCGGGCTACGACTCGTATCAAAAACTATGAGATTATTATTTTCTCACAGGCACTGGCTAGATGGTGTCGAGTTGGCAGACTCATTCGCATTTAATCCTTCCAAGTGGCTGATGGTGAACTTTGATTGCACTGCTATGTGGTAAGTATAGATGTAAATTTCTTTATTTACACAATATATTTATTTATGTACAAGCAGCTCCATGGTTTCCGCGCATAGCAGGATAGGCACAAAGAAGAAGTCCACACTTCGGCCAATTTACAAGACATTATGTGTTTAGTGGCGTCTTGTCTACCAATGCGGGGTAGTGCGGGGGAGTTGGAATCGAATCCACAATCGTCACATTGTGCCGCGACTGGCTTCTCTAAGTTGATTTCAAGAACTTTTTAATAATTTTTTTTTGTCTTACTTTTATAAATATTTATATTGTAAAACCAATATAATATTTTATAACATTGTAGATGGCGATAGTAATAAGTAAACACGATATATTACATGACATAATATATTTCAGGGTCAAAAACAGCACTGCCCTACATAGGACGTTCAACGTTAATCCGATTTACTTACGACACGAAAACTCAGGTAATGTAAACTCAAGTTGCTTAACTCAATTAAAGACATACAAGGAAAACGTGGAAAAATAAATAGTGATACGTCACTCTGAATTAATTATCTCGTAAATTAAAATAAACATATTCGTTACAGCCCGTACAAATACATATTATATATATAGTAATATTTTTTAAGTTCACGCTATATCCCGCATATAGGAAGGTATTTTTATTCTAAAATTAAACTGAAAGTAGAAAATAGAGTGTTTTAGCACTCCCTTCTATCCCTGCTTTGCAAGATGCATTGTAAAGCTGTAGACTAATTGTATAACCTTAACTACGACAGTAAGCAATTTATTCATTGTGAGATTCAATGATTTAAGTTGCAGATAGTTGAAAAATATATATTAACCGAATATTTTCTTGTTTACAGGAAAAGCCATTGATTATATGGTAAGTAAAAATAATTATCTTTTAATCTATTTCATAATCTAAATATTTTTCTTATCGATGCCTATGATTTTCTTTATTTTTTTATTGATGTTATAGTCAATTTATATTATGTAAGTTGAATTATTTGATAACTTATGGGCCCGCGCGGCTTTGCCCGCTTCTTGTTTATTTAAAATTATTTAAATATATCTAGGGGGAAATTGGTTGGTTAGTTAAATATAGCTGCTGTTATTTAATTTAATTAATTTTTTTACAAAATTTTTTTGAATGTTTAAAAATCATTCATGATCTATTAGTTATTTTAAGCCCGTCTGCATTGTTTTTTTACAAATATATTCTATGTATAGACACAATTTTTTACTGTTTTATTATATTATAGTGTAGATATCTATAGTATAAATATATATTTTTTGAAATCTTATTTATCGGATTTACATAATTAACATTAGGTTGGTTCACAAGATGCGAATACGAAAAACAAAATAGACATAGATATCAAACGTACTGACTTAAGTACTGATAGTACTGACAGCACTGACATTGCTGACAAGCGCATCGAAAGCGTGTCCACTTACGACGAAGGCTATCCCACAAGTGAAGACTTGGATGATGAAAGCGATGAAGAGTTGAAATTACATGGTTACAATGCAATGTCATCTGGTTGCAATGAGAAAATACAGTTAGAAAATCCTGATAAAACGGAACCTCTTGTATGATTTTTTTTTTGTTTATGGTTTTCGGTGATGGTGGTGATGGTATTGGTGAAGGTTCTGCATATAGAGGTTATAGATACAATAATATAAATAATTAATTCTTTTAAATGGGAATCCGACCTAACAACAACAACACCTAATAACAACAGGCGCTGTCCTGCTACGTCACAACTGGATTTACTTTTTCACTTTCACATTTTATCCTTAGCAAGTATTTTATGACAACAGTACATTTGTAAAAAAAAATTATTTTTATTATAACCGAAAACTAATCTTTCAACACTTTATTGATTTTTTTTTTGGCTACTCGAATTTTTATAAATATATTTTGAGAAAGAGTATATTTTCTGTATATTAAATAAATAATTTATCTCGCCTTCCAGCATTGGCAAATTCCTTTGAGCCGCCGTTTCAGGGCTCTGAAGCTGTGGTTCGTACTGAGGAACTATGGCGTGGTTGGACTACAGAAGCATATCCGTGAGGTGATAAATATTCATTAACACTACTTAGTGCTTGTTAATTTTATTTTCAACGGTTAAAAACAATAATTAAAATCTGTTTGTTTTGAAGACGTGCTTGTACTAATAGATAAAAAGTCAAGAATATAGATTAATTAATTAGTACTTATTACACTGGAAAAAAATCTCTAGTCACGTTTTTTCGCGACAGTCTTCGAATGTTTTTGATTAAATTTAGCTTATTTGAAAACGTTTTTTAATTTAATGTAATTTAAAAGTTTTGTAAGCAGCAGATCCTACAGTCGGGCTGTATTTATCAAAAAATCACAAATTTTGTTGAAATATTGGCTAAACCACTATATTTATTTGGTCTAATATCAGCCGGTATGTTTTTCAGGGAGTCCGTCTTGCTCAAAAGTTTGAGGCCTTGGTTTTGGCTGATCACCGATTTGAAATACCACAACCCAGGAATTTGGGTAAATATTTTTAGTTTTTAAAATAAATAAATCTATTTATAATTAGATCACAAAACTGAGTCTTATGACAATCTTGATATAATATTATTTACAACAATATTAGCTTATATATATATATATATATATATATATATATATATATATATAAAGAGTCAAATGTGAAGGCCTCGAAGATTGCTTAGAAATGTGTCGAATAAAATGTCTTATTATATATAACTTAATAACTTAAGTCTTAGTTATGCCTACCCTGTTATGTGTGGGACATGTTACAGGTATGGTCGCTTTTCGTCTGAAAGGCGACAATACTTTGACCGAGCGTCTCCTTAAGCGCCTGAACGCGAGAGGTTTCATACACGCAGTGCCTGCTTGCTTCAAGGGAGTCTACGTCATACGATTTACTGTAACTTCCCAGAGGACGACCAACCAAGATGTTCTTGGTGAGGATATTGATAGTCACTTTTTTTATCCATATATTTTATTAAAAACAATTTGGCAGATAAAATGGTGTGTGAATTTGAAATAATCAAAAATTATAGGAGGATTTTAGCAATGTAGACGAACATCACATATATTTATTATATATTTTTATTTAATTTTTATTATTTGTACAGATGATTGGAACGAAATCAAGACAGTGGCTTCTGAAATATTAGTAGAAGTTTACGGATCTGACAAAGGCAATATTGTTGTACCAAAGAAGCCAAGGATCTCTTTGAAAGGTATTTTTTATTCTATACTAGCGATCGGCTCGCGATTTCGCCCATTTAAACTACTGAATTATTTACTTAATACCCTGATTTACGTTCCTGTTTTAATGTATATTTGCAGTGAACTTAAGATTTCGTAACGTGAAAATTATTAGGTTACCTTAGGTAACATTTTCAATGTTCAAAGGCTGATACCTTTGTTTTCAATGTATAGATACTGTCTTAAAAATTATAAAGTTATCACAACACGTAAGTAATACATCAGATATTTCAGAAACGCGAGAGCTAAATGCCACATTTGGCACCAGCCTCCTCCTTGCCAATAGTCCGATGAGCCCAAAAATTGTAAACGGAACCCATGTTGCCATTTGTGATTATGAACAAGTACTTTCGTCTTGTGCTCAAACGTTTGCGCAATTGAAGATGGAACCTAAAGATAGTCCGGGTAAGAATGACATTCCGTATTATAATAGAACCTAAGTAAAGTACATAAGTCTAATTGGCTAAATCTTCTTAAAAAGCATAGTATTAAGATACTCCCCATCTTCCCCATTTTCTGGAATTTGAGTATCGATTAGCGATTCACCGCTGCGCTTTATCTACTAACTTTTGCTACATTTAAATTTAAAATGACTTATGTACGTGATTTTTTTAAATATATCCTTTTTTAATTCAATACAATATTTTGTTTTCTTTTTATTTTTCTATTACATTAAGAAGAATAGCATGCATATTGATGGCCTACGACTAAATTCTTTAATAGCTGGTTTATAAATAAAGTTCCACATTTATCATCTTTAAATATACATATATTTCTTTCTTTTAGGTTATAAAATCTATCTTTCTTTAAGAAAATATCTCATTCATTTAGTACTTCATAACTTTTATTTTCTATAATATCATAACACTTACTTTCTATCATAATACGCTTTACTAACTTTTCCATAGAGATGCGCAGGCGTATCCGCGGTATACGCATGTGCGGAAAGAAATACTCGCTTGATTCATACATGGACATGGTACAAGGGCTTATGGTGGAGCAATCTTTGCCTCTCTGCTCAGAAGATGAGAGGGAAGACGCTTCTAATGGTAATTGGGTTCTTCCTAGAGTTAATCTTCAGATATCACCAATAACATTTTCCTTTGCTTTAAAATATTTGTATATTTTTATCATTTTGTAAATATATAGTAGGCCAAGTTTGTATTATTCATTACTTGTTATAATTTTATTGGTTTATTTTAGGACCGAAAAGTGATCCAATCGGAGCTAAATATTGAGGTAATTCAGGATTTGCTAAAAAGGTGGCGGATTTATTCTGCTTTCATTAAGTCCACAATTTATTGCTAAACTTTTTAAAAGCTTTTAATAGTCTTTTTTTTTACAGCATATCAGAATAGAACGTAGTGGTATTCTAAAATAACAATCAATTAAATAATATTGATATATTACAGGTTCTAGTTCCGGTGAACGATCTTCCATTACAACTTCCCCTGTAGCATCTGCGAGTAATAAACGAGAAAACAATATAGACACCAATCAGCTAAGCGTTCCAACCACCGGTACACCATCTAAGCCATCTCGATCCAAGTCTGTTGACATTTCTCTATCTGAATTAAAACTAGATGAGGCTACCATATCTATTGATATGAAAAATAATGAAATAACAATAACGCCAACTGGATCCAAAAAAGTTGACGAATTTGTCCGTTTCAATGCTGTCGATGAAAAATTGGATATAGGTGATCATAATATTAGCGATAGTTCTTTTGATAAATTTCAAGATGCACTTCTGAGTGATTATCGTTCTGACGTAAATGATACAGATGTTTCATCCAAGCTGACTATTAAAGGCCCAGGTAGTTATATAAAGAAATTGATTCAACAATTTAGTGAAGGGCCCTTCGATGTAGAAGAACCAAAGGCAGAAAATGAAAGAGCTATTTCTAAACAAACAATGAAAGACAGGGCCGATGCAATATGCAAGAAATGTTTTCATTACAAAGGTAGAATTAATAAGTAAATTACTGATGATTCCGAATGTCTAATACTAATAGTATTATTTTTGTTATTTTTTTGTTTTTATACTGTCGAGCACAATTATACAGGTTTTTAACAGTTTATTATGATTATTTTGATAAGATTTTGTTTAAATGAAAGCGCAAACGATATACAATAACAGCTTATCAAAAATATATAGAGTACAGACTATTTAGAAATATCATATAAGCTTTTAGACATAGATCTAGATTTAAAAAGCATTAAAACTATTATTTAGGTAGGATTTTTGATTTTCACACACATTTTTTAATGCAACTATTATAAGGATTAATCGCGTATATTTTTATAATAACATATAATAAAAAATATTCACGATTAATGCGATTAAAGAGTTTCATTTAAAAATATATTATCTAGGTATTAAACGTTGAAGTACTGCTGTGCCACATCAATAAAAAAAATAAGATATATAAATTTTCAAGTAGAAAAATTGTATCGAAAATTAAAATTAGATTAGAATTGTAATCGATTGCTTAAATATTATAGTTATTTATAATCGAATAATCGATACTCCTATTGAAAATGTAAAAAAAAAAATGTTAATAAATATGTTCACTGACGCACTTTTTGTTTAATTTTATTTGTACATTGTAACTGTACATATACATATTACTATATGTTTTATTTGAACCTATTGTTTACCTATTTAAGCTCCGTTCTCAACTTTGTAAACCACGAATTGAGTCGTGGAACTCAACGCCGTGCCATGTACACCAGAGATCACGCTTTTAATTATATATTTATACAGATAAGTTATTTGTATAAATACTGTGACTACGAGCTGCTATAAAATACATGAGATAACCAGCTTAAATAATATATTGGTAGAAAGAGAAAGCAAACAACAAAAAGAGATAAACTTTCATATTTTTTTTTATTAAATGCGTAACAATTACTAGTTTAATGATAAAATATAATATATTGAGCAGTTGATCTATTGAAAATCTATATACACTTAGAATGAAAAAAATCTTTTCTTTTAATTTGAATACCAATGAAATTTATAGACTGATATTTTTTACTATACTGACAATACTTACATTATGTAATTACAAATTATTTGATACATAGATATATTAGCTAAGTCGTTTTATAAATTTTGGAAATAAATTATATGCGTCTTTTAAAATGCGATTCTATCTTGAATATTTCATTAAGCAAATATAGCAATATAGCAGGGTAGGCAGAGAGAATCAAGTATTAAGAGGTTCTCAATTGCCCAAGCAATTTTTCCATTTAAGTAGCAGAACTCAACACCATTGTATTTTCTTACCAGATCGAGAAACCAAAAGAATTTATTCTTCCAAGTGGGAATCGAACCCACAACAGTCGCGTTTAAGGTGAAACAGCCTTAAATAAATATTATGCATAAATTTTAAATAAGAAAAATTAAATTTAAAAATATAAATAAAATACACGAAACATTCAAGAAGTTCACAGAACAATTTCATTTTTACTTTTATGATATAAATAGTAACATTTTCATAAAATTAAACATTATACAGGTAAAAGAAAATTATATTATTTATAAAAAAAATAACTTAATATTTTACTACTTAACATATTATAAATAAACTAAATTTACCTAAGATAAATAAATGCATTCTAATTTACATTAAATTACATAATTTACAATACTTATATTATATTTTTTTATATCATACTTAGAGAGCTAGGGTACGGAGGAGGATAATCGTTATATATTTTTTTTCTTAAAAAGCAGGTAGATGGATAAACTGGACTGTACTGTACTGTATCTCGAATATAGCAGGTTAGACTGTGGGAAAACTAGACACCAGACTCTCCGTTTTCCACTTTCCGTCCAATTTTCGAGACATTATGTTGACGGTGAACTCTACGTAGTGCTTTGTCTTGTACCAGAACGAGGAAACGAAAAAACGGATCACACTTGTCCGTACATATTCGGGAATAGTTATCCGTATAAATCTATTTTATAAATAAAGTCGATTTTTGAAAATATATTACGTATTTTTGAAGGTCAATTAATTACCTCTACATAAAAATAAATTAACAAATATTTGGAAAACTTTCTTCCAAAAGATTCATTAACTAAAAATTCATCGTACCTTTGGTCAAATTGTAATGGTAGTAGGTTCGAATTCTACATATTAATAAAATTGCAATATAATCTTTTTAACAACCGACAAAAACAGAAAGGTGTTTTATATTTTAAATATGACGTGTCTATGTATGTGTATTTGTACGCCTGTCAGTTACATCGTAGCAACCAACCGAATGAGCTAATTTTGATATTGTTTTTTTTTATTTGAAAGATGAATTAATCGAGACTATTCTTAGCCATTCAAGAAAATATGTTCAACCATTTATTTTAGATTATTAGCTTTTTTCTAGTTGTTTGTTTCTTTTTATCTTTCTATCTGTCGGGGTATTTTTAAATATCAATTATTATTCTCAATTTTTTACAAAGAAAATCCTTCAAGGTAGCGATTTAACTCCAGCATTCAAACTAAACCAGGGCATGTAATACGTGGTTCTCATGTATACTCCGGGCAGATAAGGCGCAGCACACTTCACGCCGTGAGACACCGTGCCCACCAGCTCCCATTTGCCGTTTGACCGCTGCGTTACTAGGGGACCACCACTGTCACCCTATAAGAAAATATATTTTATTTTATAATAATAATTTCACTTTTTTAAATTTTAATCTGTAAAGTGTTTTACAAATATTCATTTTAACGAGTCTTTCTCTTTAAAAACTCTTTAAAATTTCGCTGAATAATTCGTTATTTTACCAAAAGTTGCGGCATAATGTCTTACTGAAAACGCGACGGTTGTGTGTTCGATTTTTATTTCATATATTTTCATAACCTCGCTGTAGTGGACAATATATTGCGCGGCGTTGAGTTCCACCACTCAAGACGCAATGTTCTTATAATTGTGAGTGTGAGGAACGGTGTGTTTTAACACTAAGTCCTCTCTGTCCTACCCTATTTTATATGCGTGAAGCTATAGAAAAATAAATTATAATAATTTAAAAAGTCATATCTCACCTCACAAGAATCCTTTTGTCCGTTCAGATACCCAGCACATATGAAGGAAGTCAAGATTTGCTTCGCATGCCCTACTGTGTTGAACATTTCTTGGCAAACTTGATTCTCTATTATAGGTACCTGAAATTAGTATATTAACTAATTATGTCATTTATTTAGGCCATCGTGGCACAGAGGCGAGACTGACTGTAGACGTAGCAGTTGTAGGTTCAATTCAAACTCGAGGAAATGTATTTATAAATCTTTCTTCAAGAGTTCGACGTTCGAATTCGGATCTGTTCTATTATATGTTAAAAGAAATTGTCATATTATGTTTCTTTAAAGGGTTAGAAAACCTTATACTTAAAATATGAAATCTAGTCCGTGAACTATTAAACATAATATCTTATTTCTTTTCATTCCCGTTATAATTTTCAGAAATCTTCTCTCAATGCTCCATACACACTCTAAAAGCCAGCTTTTAGATAGATAGATTATTAGATCGCACCTCAACTTCTTGCAGAATAGACGGCACTTTTCCTTCATAAGACAGGCGCCCCCATCCCGTCACCGTCGCCATGCGACCCGTATAGTCTTCAGTGCGTTGTGGCATACATATGGGTACTGTAAATTATTATAGTACAGAATAGAGTAGGTATAAAAATTTAGGCAATGGAAACCCTTCGTTCAGCCTATAATTATATAAATAATAAAATATTTTGTTTAGTATAATAAGAACATAAATATTCACATTTATAAAAATCTTTAAATGATTGAGTTTATATATCGTCTTATTTCGCGCCGTCTTTATGGCGCAGTGGGTAAAGTAGTAATGGTGGTCCGACTGTAAAGGTCATTTTTGTAGGGCAGATCGTCACTCAGTAGAGTGATTATATTTTGAATTATTTCTATTTGCGGCGTTGAGTTCCAAAAATCAACATGCAATGCAATCAGAATTTGGCGGAGAGTCTGGAACGGAAGTGTCTTAATTGGAACAGAGTGTCTTAACACTACGTTTCCAGGTTCCCGCTGCCTATCCTGCTATATACAGCACCACAAGTAAATGTTTCGGGGATTCGGCGAGAATGTGGTGAACGGAGTAGCAAGAGCCTGTCTACCCTGTTATACAAGAAAAAGCGTAAAACTAGCTATTACCAATATGGGCGTCAAATCGAACTGGTGATTCTAATTCCAACAAAGCAAGGTCATTCTCGAACGTAGCCGGGTTGTAGCGTTTGTGGACGATCACTCTGCGGACATTTCTGGACACTGGCCTTAGAGGTTCGTTATCGTTAGATATATCAGTCTCTCCAAACACCGCTATTAATGATGACAGGAATCTAAAAATTATTAAAAAATATTTAACTTAAAAAAATATGCTTTAATTAATAAGAAATAGTAAAAAAATAAAGAAATACTTTAGCTTTTCTTTTGAGACATTACTGACAATGTAATGAACTATTTTCGTTTCCCCGCTCAGGCAAGCCACAGCGCATTATCATAAAAGCAGAGAAAAGAGTGTCTTAACTTACGAGTTCTCTATCTGTCTTGTTAAGCAGGGAAAATATTTATTCAAGTTACTCAATCATTGTTATTATTTTTTCAATAATTAACATAATTTCTTATAAAGATTAAAGTAAACAATAAATGGCTGCATTCACTGATTCAATAATATTTATTCTTTAACTTAAGAGGCAACATTCTCTCGTGCCTACCTTTCCCTGAGCGGGATACAGCGTGAAACTGGAAAAAAGAATCAAATAAATAAACATACCCAGGCTGGCAATGAGCGGCGGTGGTCACAAACGCACTGCTGATAAGTACACCACCACACTTATTTTTGATGAGGAGTCCAAGCCATGTGGATTCCCTTACCAGCACCTGCCACGGCCATTGACCATATCTCGCATTCTTTCCTCCGACAATACGCCCAGTTTTTGATAGAGGGCGGACTCCGCACACTGAAATTAATAAATTACATATATATCATATATATTTTACATTTTAAGATAGTAGAACATATTGTAATAATTGGATATCGCACATAGTACGGCTTATAACATAGTGTTTTATTTGTCTACACTACTCAGTTCCCCACTCACCGCCCAACTTTTAAAACAATTCGTGCTGAGTGTTAGATAGTTAGACTAGATAGAAGTAATATTTTTTTTGCCGTTTTTATGGATAATTATTGTATATTTTATAGATAATCATAATAGTACGTCATATATACTTACAATTTTTATCATTATAGTCTATTTGTATATTTGCTTCGGTGGTTATTTCTTCATTTTCCTCAGTGACTGTTGTTGTGACAGTGGTAGTAGTCACTTTCTTTGTGGGCTTCGTTCTCTTAGTCGTTGTTGTCTGAAATCAGTTACATCACAGGGCAAGGACCAAATCTGGTCTACCAATGTTACATTATACTGACGGTATAACCATTGATAGAAAAAAATTACGAAAATGACTAAATGAAAATGTAAAAGAACGAATAGGAGACGTAAAATAAAAAATAATATTGATAAATCTCAGCAGTATGTATGTAATTCGACTAATTTTAATTGCAATTTATTGATTTAAGGAATTTAAAAGAAAAGGGCATTTTTCCATACCGATTTCTTTGTTGTCGTAGTTGTCGTTGGCGGAGCTGTTGTTGTTGTTGGGGGCGCAGTAGTTGTTGTCTGTCTTTTTACAGGTGTAGTCTGTTTAACAGGTCTTTTAGTTGTTTTTGAAGGCTTCTTTGTAGTGCTGGTAGTCCTAACAGGTTTCTTGGTTGTTGGCTTTCTAGTTGGAATAGTTTTTTTGGGCGGCTTAGGAGTAGTTAATTTATCTCTAATTATAGTAACATTTGGCTTTTTGTCAAGAATGACGATATCATGCAGCTCCTGGAATGTACCTTGAAGGCTGCCGACTATTTTACTAACGAATAAATTCATTTTATCATTTAATTTATCATCCTCTTGCCATGATGGAGTAGAAAATTCGATATCATGCAGAATTTCCAACTCATTATCCGATAATGTGACTACGCTTGTGTTAAACACGTTCATGTTAGTACCGGTAACATTAAGCATTGGGTTTCTTACAGGTGGAAAATTAATTAAATCGTCTGATGGAGTTTGTATTTCTGAAGGATATTCTGTGTAATCTTGAGTAGAAACGATTGTTGGAACAGATGCTAGTGAGGGTCGTGTAGAAATTCTTACAGGATATGGTGTCGTAGGTGATGGTTTTGGAGTAATGACAACGGTAGGTGATGATGGTTTCTCCTTTGGTGGCTGTGGTTTTGGCTTTGGATTTTCAACTATGTTGTTAGGCGGTTTACCCATGAAAATATTATTTGTAGATTCAATGTGATTGTTAACCGTTATTTGACTTACAGGTTTTTTAAAGGGTTCTTGTGATATTTCAACAAATTGTGTCTCTTCTGACGAAGTTTCTGGTTTACCAAGACCATTAAGTACAATCACTGTAGGTGTAACACTCGAAAAAGTATCTGACTCGTAAGTTGATAAGAAACTCGTAGGTGGAGTAACTGGCCGCCTTAATGGCTTCGATCCTGTGACATAACTTGTAGATGATGGTCGTCTTGTAGTAGATGTTGGTTTTGATGTTGTCGTTGAACTTACATAGCTGAATGTAGTTACTGAGTCACCAAAATCTTGTGGGTTGGTTGGGTATCTATTGAAAGCCTCAATGTCTTGACTAGTTGATTGACTAGGCTTGGGAGATGAATAAGAAGGCTTAAGAGGCTTTTCATCTTGGGGTACACTATTAGAAGTGGTGTATATACTACCATAATAAGGTTTTTGCGTCGTAAGAGGTTTTTTTGTCGAATATTTATTATCAATAGATACAACTGTGCTACTTTGATATGAAGATGGTTTTAATGTAACATAATGTCCCGTAGATAAGTAATAACTTGGAAAACTACTACTATAAGAAACCGGAGAAACTGTAGAGGGAGTTGGTGAAGATTTAGTTTCCTTAACTTCCATTGAAGAAGGTGTTACATCTTCTTTCATGCTTGGAGTGCTCTCATTAAGCATTTGTATAATACTATTGATTGACGACAATTCAGAGGTCTTATCTTTTGTGACAGTTGACACCATAACGTAATTTTCTGTAGTAGGTTGTTTAGTTGTAGTTTTATTTACTGGCCTCGGCCTAAATACAGGTTTGTATACTGGTCTGTGAGTTGATACAATAATTGATGGTGATTGAATGGATGTAGAACTAGGTGGTACAGTAGGTTTTGTTTGCATAGAAGAAATTTGTACATTAAAATCTGAAGGTCTCATGACATCATCAGCCACAGATCCATTCTTATGGAATAGAATTGTCTCAGCGACAGCATGGTTAATTGTACTATGCGTATACACACTTTCAGGTTTCACAAATACAAAGTTATTATCCTTAGGTGGAGTACTCAAAAGAGTGTTGGTAATCTGAGTGAGACCTTCCGATATAATTTCCGCTTGGTGACTTTCAGTGCTTAGATTATCTGATTTCATTGTTGATGACGAAACTTGACTTGGTCTATACCCTGGAGTAACCACAGGCTTAAAACTGTTATGCCAAGCACTAAGCTGTTCATCATAATCATCAGTTTCGGTTTCAGTATCAGGATAGTCTAAATAGCTAGTCATGACCACTCCTGGACCCTTGGGGAAATGAGGCTGACTGTCTAAGGGTAATTGACAGCAAGCTCCAAACAAGAAACCATCCATACAGGCCCCCACAACTTCTCCTCCTCGTTGCACACATTCATGATTGAACATGCATATTGTGTTTCCTCTGTTATATTTTGCTGCTCGACTCGCTTTACAATACGATGGAGTTATTTTGTAACCACCAAACAATTTTCGGCCATCTGAAAACAAAAAAAATATTTTTTTTATTGCCATAGCCACCCAATAACTTTGTTACTGTGATTACCCACGTCTTTCTTATGATGTAATGTCTAAGCCTAATGAAACAAAGTCGTTAAAAAAAATTATACAATTCTTACACCAACTTATTTATATAGTAAAGTAGTAAGTTTAATTAGTGATATATGACTTATGTATTTTTATATATACTAGGTGTGTTAAGACACTACGTTCCACACTTAACGCCGAACTCTGCAGGCATTTCGTTTCCGTTGAGTGGCGGAACTCAACGCTGCGCTTTGGCGCTTCGACACCAGAGCGAAGAAATGGAAAATTAAATAAATATTTCATTTTCTCGAGTGGGGATCGAACCCACAAACGTCGTTACAGTCACACCCTTGTCCCTCTGCGCCACAACGGCCTTACAAAAAATACATTATAATATTTAATTATCCAGGGTTATAGATGATAGATCGAATAACTGTGTATGGTGGCTGAACAGGAGGAGCGAGGCAATTTTGGTATCAAATCTCTGATGTCGTGGCAAAGAGCGGCGTTGAGTTACGTCATTCAACACGCAATGTATCTAGAAGTCGGCGGAAAGGGAGGAACGGAATGTCTTAACACTAGCTATAAATTTTTTTCGCGTAACGACTGACAGATCCGCTCTTTATGTTGTAATTAAAAATAAACAGAATATAAATTCTGCATTTGGAATCTGGCATTTTAAAATACGATCCATGTACCAATACCGAGTTGGTTATTAAATAATTTATTTTTACGAGTATGTTTCAAATAAATCAATTGGCTTGGCAATCGTACGTATCGTTTAAATGTAATTAATTTAATACAATATGTATTATTTGTGATATACTCGTCCGTTAGTCGGCAGGTCCGGGTCGGAGAGAGTGAGGGGCACTAAGAGAAGATTTCTACAAAGCACTAGGAAAAAAGAAGATTTTCTTCAATTTATATCTTAAAATCCACGCAAACAGAGTTGCGGGCGATTAATAGTTATTTATAAAATAATATATAAAGACGGGTCCACAATTTCGATGTCATTAAGCTTACAAACTGACGAACAAAATGAATTATATTTTTCGAAAGTTGAAAATTACAGAATCCATCTAAATTTATTATTATTACGCACAATTTATGTTTTTATCCATTAGTTATTTAGTTATTGGAGAAATTTTATTTACGATCTTAGAAAGTTTTGTACGTGATTGAAATGAAAACGGCAGGGACGTTATGCGCTTGTGTAATATATATAAATTATATTCTGTTATAGTTATAGCTATAATTTCGCTGGCTGTTAAATTTAAATAGAATAGATTTAAATATTTTTTACTTTTTAACTGTAAATTTGTTGTTCTTCAGATAATCTGTGGAAACTTTATTGGGCTTGTGTTAAAATGTTTGTATGTAATTTTAAAAAAATAATTTAGAAATACGACGGTAATGGCGTGATGCTACTGGGGGTATCACTACCACTCGAGGTTAATATTCAAAACTCTTTTATAAATTAAAATATTTCAAATTTTATTTATATTTATATAATTAAAACATGTAACTAAGTATTGAAATACGGAAATTTTTTGACTTAAACTTTGAACTGATTCTTTAACATACTGTTTTTTTTTTATTTTATTTTCAGCCTTAATCACTTCATCAAATCCTGGGATAGGCACGGTTCTCTTTCATTCCTACGTCCATGTTCCCTTGTAAGACAAGGATGACAAGATAAGACAAAGTACGGCGTTGAATGAAAATGTGGCGCGAGTGTTTCTGCCTACTCCATATATGCGTTTCTCGCCAGAACTCTCTTAAGTGACAGCTTGAAAATTTCCATACATTATAGTATGAACGTAAACATTCATTTAATTATAGGCTTTCTATACGTTCACCATGTATTTACCTTTTCCCATACAAAAGTTCTCTTAGAAGCTTGTGTAAACAAAGATGTGTTTTTTCTAGTGATAATTGAATTATCTTTTGTCTTCAAGTGTGTCAGTAGATCGCGATCATAGGTAAATATGAATGGGCCTATTGTGGTGCAGGCTTTACTGTAGTTCAATGAACTGGGGTGAAGTGAACGAATTTATTTTTGTTTATTAGGATTTTGTTTATAGGTAACACGTTCAAATATTGATATCATTTTTGTAAAAAAAAAAATAAAGACCAAAAAATAAAACCCCTCTTCTAACGTGAGAGTCATTATGTTGCAGGGGACCAGTGACTGACGGAAGGTACAGTGTTTGAGGCCTCAACCCATTGTAACTAAAATTTCGTTGGAAGCTGAAGAACAGAGTGTCCTTACACTAGGTGCTCTCCGCGTAGTAAAATTGTACATTTTAACTTTACGCTGTATCCCGCGGAGAGGTAGAGGGCATTTGGGAAACTGTGTTAAGACGTCCGTTCCCATTAAGACACTTCCGTTTCCAACCTTCCACCGAATTGTCGGGACATTGTGTGTTGAGTGACAATACTTAACGCCGTACTGAGTCATGTTGCTAAAGATGAGTATCGATATTCAACAGAAATACCTAGAAACTGTTACAGAAACTGCAAATTTTATGTAATACTTTACCACCCGGATATACTTTAGAATCGAAATATTTTACATAGCGTGACACACGCAGAAGAGCATGCATTTTAATATATTTTTACATAGTTATAACACGTTATGACTCAATATATTATTTTTCATGTGGAACCAAAAACTTGAAGCACTTTCACTGGATGACATCACACAGCACTCGCGTTTCGAATCCAACGTTTTACCGCAAAACGCTCGAGAAAGTGATCACTAATTGGACTGTTTGTTCTGCGGTTGTATTCTAAAATGTAGATTTTTGTCCTTATTATGTGTACGAGATAAATTTTAAGAAGAAGAAATGTGAAAAAACAATGATTCACGCGATAAGAGTCGGTTACCAGGAGTAGACAAACCGCAGCGTTGAGTTTCGTCACTCTAAATGCAAAGTCTTAAGAATTTTGGACTCCAATGAGGGATGGAGGCTTTTAACTTAAAACTTGGTTATTTCTGCGTTCATAATGTAGCGTGAAGCTAAAACATTATTAGAATAGCGCCTGACTCAAAAAGCGACGATTGTGAGTTCGATTCCTATTATTGTCATTCAACAACAACAACATGCAACGCCTTGAAAATTCGATGGAAAGTGGGAAACGAAAGTGTCGTAATGAGAACGGAGTGTCTTAATACTAGTTTACCAAGTGCCTTCTGCCTGCCTGCCAATGAGTATGTATTGAAACACCAAGACTGGTCTATCATCTCGTAGCACAAGATTTACATACACCGATTATTTCGACCGTGACCCACTGGTACACTGAGTCGGTGACCGTAACATAGAAGTAGGTCGGACATTAACGTTCGTATTATGCAAAGTCACAACGATTTCTATTACATATCCTTCTCTAAATTCTTCTTCATTACATATTCTTCTCTAAATTCTTCTTCATACTTCTCTAATTTTTTTATCTCCCGACACAAACAGATAAAAAAGCTATTATAAATTTGACGTGTGTCTATATGTCCGTATGTGGCTTCGTAACTCTTAAACGGACATCCAAGAAAAATTGACCGTTTGAAAATAATGAGCTCTTGTCTCGTTGATACAAAAATGTCAGCAATTTAAACTGATCGATTCAATATTTTGTATTCTATTATATTGGCTCTTTGACTTGTTAGGTACTTACTTCATAGGCTGTCGAGACGCGACTGTTGTAGGTTTGATTCTCACCTAAGGAATTCAAGACACTTTTTTATATGTTGACGGTTATTTCTTGGTTATAACTGGAAGGCCTAAGATGTTTCATAGAAAAAAAGAACCAACGATACATAAATTTACTTCCACAGGAACTAGACCATAACAAAAATATTTACAAGCACGTGAGAAAATGCTCTAACGATGTGATAAAAAAATGTTGAATTTTATGAACAATTCAAAAGGTTTCATTTTTAATTGTTTCATTTATAATTAAAAAAAAATGTTAATCAAATGTAAATATTTAAAATAAAATATAAATTCGTAGATAAAATTATAATATTAAATATAATTAGTACTTCATTAAATTCAATCTTTTAGTGTATAAACTTAAGTTGTTGTGATTGTAATATGTATAATATGTTAAGCGCGGCGTAGAGTACCGCCACTCAACCCGCAGTGTCCAAAAGAGCGGAAATGGGAAAAATTAGTGTTTTGACACAAACAGATTGTACAATTATTATTTATTAAATATTTCCGTCTTGGAAAAATAAATCGCGGTACCGATTTCCACCACACCATACGTAATGTCTCGAATCTCGACAAAAATTTTGGTACGGGGTGTTTTGACAGTAGGTTCATTCTGCTAACAATTAATGTAAGTACTTAGTACGAAAATAAAAAAATAAATAAAAAGAAAAATCGATTTCTCTCTCGAATTCGTTCAATTAATTAAAATACATTAGAAAGTGCATGTGCTCGTATCATTCGAAACATTGATTATTCGGAACGCGTTGGTCCTTCCGGAAATTTTTGGAGCACGTTGTCGATGGAATGCTCGAAGTGGCACAGTCGACGCGATATGGTGTAGGTTACGTTTCTTCAATGGTGGTCGTGGCTTCAAATTAGAAATGCTAAACTTTTTCCTCTATCAAATCTGTTGGCTTATTGAATTCTTAACTCCTAATAGTCAAACAGGATATGATTGTATAAAAATATAAATAGTTTTAGGTTCGATTTACACTAGAAGCTGTGAAATATTTAATATTTTTATTTGGCGGAAAGTCGATAACGGAAGTTTTCTAATGGGAACAGAGTGATAACACTAGATACTCAAGTTCCCTCTCACTACCCTGCTATATGCGTTATACAGCGCTAAATTAATTAAAAAAACTATCAACGAAGTAGAAAAATTATATTTGACATATGGATTCTTAGTACATGCATGGGAGTACTACAAAAGGATTTTCTGAAATTTATCGAAAATAGAAAAAAGAGACCAGAAAGTTAAGACAAAGAATAAAATTATAGATTCTGCCTTAACAACAACTTCATAATTGTGAATAACGGCACACCGATCCAGGTGCCACCCAGCATTAACGTTACTTTACCAACTCCCCGTATAAATTCACACATCGTTTAACACAGAGTAAGCGCAGTGCCCTGCGCCGGAATCGATTAGGCTACACTCTATAAGTATGTAGAGTAGCGTTGAAGTGTACTACTACACACGCCGTAATTAGGCCGTCGTGACGCAGTGGCACAAGGGTGTGAATGTAACGCGACGGTTGTGGGTTCGATTCCCACACGAGGAAGTGAGTCAGTGTAGTAGGATAGGCAAAGATATATAAAAGATACATATATATTATATATAGAATTGCTGTAATTGTGAAATAAATTTAAGGAACTTTATTTCACCCACTTAATTTTTTTTAATCATCATGAAATTGGACTTTTCTGATAATAAAGCCTCTTCTGATAAAAATATTGAGTTTCGTCACTGAAGTTTCATCTTGACATATGCTGGTTTGTTTCTTCTGGTGACAAGGACCTGATGATGGAATTGAGAGGTAACTGATGGTGATTTACAGTTTTTTTTGAAACTTTTAACTGATCTTCCAAACACACGTGCAAACTACGCTAGTGTTATAACATAATAATATATGTATACGGAAGGAATACAAGAGAATCAGAGCATGTTAGAGAAGCATACCACAGCGGCCAATGGCACGTAACTACTTTTAACTATTTACATGTAGAGTTTGCAGGATGCAAGCTAATTACATTTTAATTTCACGCTGTATCCCGCATATAGGAAGACCAGCGGAGGTACTCGTGTTGTGGTTGATTTCCGGAACTTAATATCGCTCTTTATCTTAATACCAGTGCAAGGAAGTATAAATAATTTATTCCCGTAAGTCAGAATCAAGCCTGCAAAGCTTGCGCTCACAGTCCTATGATAATACTTCATCTTTAGTATTATTTTTCTTTAAATTACAGTATTCACGCTATATGCCGCACACAGCAGGGTAGGCAGAGGGAACGTAATGTTAAGATACTCAATTTATCTTAAGATGACAACTATTATTTTACCAATATTAAAAATATATATTTCATTCATCAGCTTGTATATAATATATATTTTGTCTTAGAAGACTATTTTAGCATCATGTCGTTTGATCCGTAAATCGTAACAGCCTAGTACTATCAGTTCTTGTGGAAACTTCGAAGAATTCTCTCCTCAATATCCCCGTATATTCTCCAAAAGACGTACAACCCTGAATATCTATCTAAATATTTGGTAAAGTTTGCGGCTGTAATGTATATTGTATGTCAACCACTCGGTATACCTCGATATCTAAATTACAAACTATATATAAGTGATAAGGTTACATTAAAATTTAATCAGTTATTAGCATCACGCTGTATACAAGGTGGCTGTGTTAGTGTTAGTGTTTAGACACTCCCTTTCATATTAAGAGTCTTCTATTTCCCATTATTTCCGTTTTCTCCATTTTCATTCCAGCATTTCATTTCAGCAGGACATACACAGGTAACGTAGTGTTAGGGCAGTTCGCTGATTTAACACTGCACTGCGCCGTTTTAATACTTGTTTAAAAATGCATATTTGCATTCAAAGTTGCAGTTCGAAAGATGTATATTAATTATTTCGCTTAACGGACTGACTGGCGAATACATTAATTATGGTTTCTTGTATCGGGTAACGGTATTCGTATCAATACAGATGCTCGGCGATCTTTTATATGGGAATTTTGTGTGTTATTTAAATATATTTTTTAAAAAGCGACCATGATTTCGAAACAAAAAAATTTTTTTTTAGTCTCACGCTGTATCCCGCACAGAAGAGTAGGCAGAGAGGGCCTATTGTTAAGACACTCTGTTTCCCACTTTCCGCCGAATTCTGGAGGCATTTTGTGAGTGGCGCATATCAATGCTTTACCTCGTTACTAGAACGAGGAAATGAAAATGTTAAATATCTAATTTTTTTGAGTGGAAATCGAACCCGTACTCTATCGCGTGTACAGTTGCACGCTTATACTCTGCGCCATGAGTCTAAAACTTTAAATACATTCAATATTTATTGTTTATTGTCGTGCTCGGTTAAGATTTTTTTTTAATTTAGCGTTGTAACCCACATATAGCAGGATAAAGGAAACCTAGTGTTAAGACACTTCGCGTACCAAACACAGTCTTGTTTTCGAGACATTACATGTTGAATAGCGATACTAAACACTGCGCTATGGTTTAACATTAGGTTCTCCAGTTGCTATATGCTGAAGTAGAGTAAAGTGGAAAAAGACTTAATTTATGTTAAGATTCTGAGACGCAACGCTAACTCACGTACGCATATAACGACTCAAATGTTACAATTTTAGAGCATTTGTTTGTAGAAAATTTTACAACACTGTGTCAATTACTAAACACTCTTTTATTGTTTGCTTATTAACAAAAGTTATGGCGTGAAGCCTTAAAAACGTAATGTTAAAATACTATGTTCTCCGTTTTATGACTCTACGTTTTGACAGTCAGAACTAAATTTCTATTTATAATATTTTTAATTCTCAGAGTTAATTCTCGCAGTTCTATTAAGAAGAGCCGGGAGCAATATAAAAATTATTTAAAATATAATAGTTCTTTTAAGTAGGAATCGAACTCACGACGGAAATTCTATCATATATAATTTTGAGGTCAATCATGGCCTAGGAGCACAAGCATACGACTGCAACGGCAGGTTTTGAGTTCGATTCCCACTCGAAGAAATTAAATCTTATATATTTTTATTTTCTTGGTGTGGTAACGAAGCCAAATGCGGCGTTGAGTTCCGCCACTCAACATGAAATATCTCGAGAGTTCGACGCAAATTAGAGAACGCAACTGTCTTAATGGAGTGTCTTAACATTAGATTCCCAGGTTCCCTCTGCCTACACTACTATGTGCGGGATACAGCGTGAAGAGTCAACACGTCCTCAAACAAAAGGTCGGTAGTAATACACAGAAGCTATAAACCTCTATAAATTCCGACGGGCTTTTCTACTTTAGCACGGTTTTCACTTTCGGCGGTGTTACTTTCATCGTCTCTGACACTGTTCAGGGATCGCCGACCGACAAGTGGATTGACTATTTTGTTTGTTGTAAGTTTTTTTTGTTTTTTTTTCTATTCAGAATAGGTAATATATGAATAATTTACATATAATTTCTTTATTTTTATGTGAAATGCTCATGGCATGGCTAAAACTAAATATTTTTATATGTTAGTATCTGTATGAATCAGTTTTTATTTTCAACTAAATGCTATATTCCGTATATAGCAGGATAAGTAGTGTTGAGACACTCCGATACGCATTTTCTGTCGGATGTTCGAGGCATTGCGTATTGAGTGGCGTAACTCAACGCCGCGCTTTTGTCTTGGTACCGAAAAGAAAAAATGAAAACATTAATAAACATTAATTTCCCTGAATGGAAATGAACACACAACCGTCACGTTACACGCTTGTGCCACTGCTCCACAACGGTCTCACAAACGCCACTTAACAACATATTATTATATTTTAATTGCTTCACCGTAGATTACAACTAGCTGCGCCGACGCCCCGAAGCTATGAGGATAACGTAGAGGGTGAAGGACGAAGAGGAAGAAGACAGTCATTTTATCTTTCTAATAAGCGTTTACGATATGGCTGGAATGCTCATTTCGAGACTGTTAAATATATATATGTATGTATCTATATTATATTACATTTTTTTATATCATCACCTCTCCTTAATTTAAGATGTATAATAGAAAATATCGTTTTTTTTTTCGTTCCTTCCAGATACAATGTAGGTACGACACATGCCGAATTTTAACTTTCTAAATCCAGTAGTTTCGTCTGTGTGTTGTATGTCAATCACTCAATAACGTAAAAGTTTATATACTGTATAAATTTATAAAATAAGTGTTTTGATTCTATTAGTTGAGTAATGTTAATTGTACACTTCACTCCACTTATAGAAGAACAGAAAGAGGAAAACAAGTGTCACGACACCCCATTACCCACTTTAATTCGCCCGAATTCAAGACATCGAATATGGAATGACGGATTTCAATGGTTGTGTGCTTATTCTTTTTACTTATATCTAGAAAATCTCGAGATCGGAGTGCCTAAACACTTGATTCCCTCTATATTTCTCTCATGTACCGAAATAACTTTAAGTAAAAAATATGTAGTATATGAATATTAGTATGGGTAACAAGTGAAATCGGTGCAACGAAAGATACTGTAAAACCGGAGGCAAAAGCTACTTGTTAAATATTTTCTCTACACGCTCAATTATAGTACATTATACCCTCTTCAGATTCTGAAATTCATAATAATTATATAAATTAGTGTATTTATTATTTTTTTTTTATTTTTTTAATGACCTCAAAGAATTTTAACTGTGAATTTGTGAGTGTGCATGTGTTAACATGTGTTTCTTGAGTATAAAAATTATAGGAGCTTTTGAGAATCTTAAGGCTGTAACGGTGCACCGGTACAGCATCAGACTGTAAACGCGATAGTTGTAAGTTCAATTCCCATTCTGAGGGACAATTTTTCGTCATTTCCTCGCTCTGGTAACAAGACAAGACGTGGCGTTGGGACCCACCCTTATGAACGCAATGTCTCTGCCTACTCTGCTACATATATGGATCTACATATTGTTATATAAAATCCTATACACATTTATTATTTGCCATTGTACAAATGAGCTTTTCAATATTATTACTAATATATATTGGACTGTTAAATAAATTTTGATGTTTTTTCGTATAAAACATATTAAATATATATATAATATTAAGATTATTTAAAAGAATATGAACAGATTTAAACTTGTAACTTTGATAGTTGTGAACTAGATGCCATTTGTACGTTTTACGTTTTTTAAGTGTTACTCAAACATTATTAGAATATAAATGTTTTAGAAAACGAATTGAAGTTTGTTCAACGTTCAAGAGGAGCAGGTTCGAATTCTGCCACGTTTACAAAATTTACAAAATTTACAATTTTTTTTAAATTAACAGTGTTAATTCACAATTTAATTTGTAGGCTAATGAGGTCTTAGATAAAGCAAATAAAGCCGAGTTCATAATGATAATCGCACTCAACAACTTTTGTATAATAAAAAGTGTACACATATCACTTAACCTCTTAAGAACCGGCTTAAGAACGACAAAAATTGACCTCGATATGGGCTATCCGTCTCATTCAAATTTATACGAAAAATAAAAAAAATATTTTTGGTAGTTTTTATTTAACGAAAGACTGCACTAGATATGGTTTATAAAATTAAATAAATAAGAAATTTAATACAGTGAGGCCAACAGTGAGGGTTTTGGATTCGATCCCCACTCGAGGAGATGAAATATATTCTTTAATTTGTATGTCCCTTTTTTCGCTCTGGTATTGAAGCAAAGCGCGGCGGTGAGTTCTGCTACTCAACACGCAATTCTTCTAGAATTCGGCAAAAATGGGGAACACTAGGTTCCCTCTGCCTACCCCGCTGTGTGCGGGATACAGCGTGAAGCTGATGCGATTTTTTGGTTTTATAAATTATTCTTTTAAAAATATAAGCATTCATATTTCATATATATTATGTACGCTTATATTAAAATATCTAGTTCAATATAGAGCAAAAGATTTATGGCTTTTTGTTTTAGCATTTGAGTAGAAAAGACATCAACGATCACAATACTCATCTAACAAGCTTTTTCATTTTATTAACAAATAAAAATCATTTGACTGTTTATTTATTATGGTGAGTGATTTCAGAATTCAACGGGAAAAGAGAAACGGAGTGTCTTCAAAATATTGCGAGCGATTATCTAAAAGAAAAACCAATTTACTAATAACTGTTATATAAGGAATTCTCCATTCATTTCTGCACTTGAAGCATTGAGCATCTTTCAAGATAAGTTTTTTTTTTAGTCGATAAAATTATGTGAATAACTTTCACCGTTCTAAACGATTCGCATTTTGATGTCCTGTCAATTCAGTAATATTTGTTGTACGGTCCTACTAAAGTTTTTAAATGATTTTTATATCGATTTTTACTTTTGCCTTCACGCAGTATAGCACGCTATAGAAAAGCTAATGTTATATTGTGTTGTTCATATATTATATAAAATATTTTGATTCATATATATTGAAGTGGTGCTATTGAAAAAAATTAGAACCTTATCTGTTTGTATGAATCGAGTATTATTAGTAAAATATTACGTAAAATCTGTAAGTAAACTGTAAAGTATAAATCAATTAAGACATTAATTTAATGTTGATTCCTGTCTATTATTTTGTCTATGATAGTCGTTTCTAAAGCTCTATCTGTATGAACTCTATCTATATATATCAACAAAATGTACATATAAACAGGCCATCACTAGTCTTTTTAAGCTTCACACTGTAGTCCGCACATAGAAGTATAGATCCTTAGAATCTAGTGTCAAGACACTCCCTTAAGACTGATTGGCGGAACTCAACGCCACGCTTTGTTTCATTACCAGAGCGAGAAAAAAAATTATACATCTAATTTTTTCATTTAAATTTATTTCTCGAGCGGGAATTGAAGCCATAACCTATCGCACTTACAGCCCCGCACATGTGTTCTTAGCCTCTCAAGTCAAATTAAATATTTTGTAGCTTTCTCTTATTCATCATAAGGGATGACTATTAAGATAGTAGTAAACAACAAATTTGGCTAATAATTTATAAATTTACTTTATATTAATTAAAATTATACATTTATTTTTATTATTCTATATAAAAATATATCATTTCCTACCTCTGTCATTTTCTTCACCCCGTATCAGGGGCGTACTGTTCGTCAACAACACTATCAAAATTATCACATCACTACACTTTTTAACTGTCATTTTGATGTTTATTATAAAAATCCAAAAAAAAAAACCTAAACAAACACTCAATAATTATAACGGCGGCATCTGAACGGTTTTCTCGGCATTTTTTTAATTTTTACGTATATATTTAAATCTTTTCTTTTTTATTATCGATGTTATATCGATTTAGATGTCGATGTTGAGACGTCCACACGATATCACGAGTAAGAACCTACTACCCGAGTGACCAACTTCTGTAAAATAAGAAACACACATATTACTTTACTGCTTGAATACGATAAGGTACCATTTGACGACTTTCCCGTGCAAGAAAAAGCAACTTTAATATATAAATCTTAGAGTTTAAAGTATTTTAAAATTTATCAGTTAAAAAGAACTCGGTCACAGTTAGTACGAAGTCGCTAAACAAGTGAACGGTGAAATGAGAAATTCTGAGATAGTAATATGAAGGTAAGAGATAGCTATACTTTTTTTTAACCACATAAACTTTCGATCTAACATATTTAATGTTTGGTTTAAGCTTAAACTAATATTGATGCTTAATTCTTTAAATATTGTAATATGAAACTAAATATTTATAAAATTTTTCTCTTTAAGATAATATTGTAAAAATATTAACTTTGAAAAATTAAAGAAAGATATTAATTAATTGATTGAGGTCATCTGTACCATAGCAGTACAGCGGCTAACTTGTGCTTGACGTTGTGGGCTCGATTCATACTCGAGGGGACTCGGCTATTTTCAATTTCATCGCTTTGTAAGGCGCGGCGTTAAGTTCCACCATTCAATACGTAATGTATTGAAAAATCGAGACAGTGTGGGGAATGGTGGGTCTTAACACGACCTCTCGACTAGAGGTTTGAAACAATCTAAGTTCCCATTATACAAAGTCATTGAACACATCCTAACAATTTTCATCTCACTTTTTAAAATAATATTATGATTATGAAAAATAATTATTAATCAAACACCTCTCTGTCACACTTTCATTTATTTAATATGTTCGACAAGGACGTGAATAGTTTCGTATTTCATCTCCTATGTAGGTTGATCAAAACGGGAATCGCGGTAAATGAACCAATATGGCAACGGTAAATAAAATTTACTTGTTTTTAATTTCATAATAAATCTCGTATTTCAAACAAATAAAAAACTTTGAAAGACTGAAATAGTTCAAAATTATTTAAATTTCTTATTTTATTTATAACAACAGTAAAAAAGTATTTTTTTCATTTACGGATTTTTGTTTTCTCGTATTACGTTATGCAAGAAGTGTTGGTATACTCTTAATTAGCGGAATTTAACGCTGTAACCAAATTGGAGGAAATAAAAAATACCCAAAATAAGCATTTCCTCGAGTGGAAATCGAACCCACAGCCGCATTCAAATACAGATTTACAGATACTTACTGTACTTTTACATATTTAATCTATTTATTTTTTTAACGGTCGATGCTAGCATAAGGCCGCAGTCATATTACGAAGCTCGAAGACTTTCGCTTAAGGTTACGATAGGTTGTGGTGATGCCTTTTTGATTTATATCGATATAAAAATAATTAATTTCCCCTAATGTGTATCGAACCTATAACTACAATTTTAAACAGCTCAATTCACTGCGCACCTATGACAAGAGTGCGAATATATATAAAATATATTTATAGCTAAATAAATCAAATTCCAATTCAAATCTATAATTCTCACAATAAATCTGCTCGATACAAACACATGAAGCTGAGTTGAGAACGTTGAGTTATCACCACTTTATACACAATGTCTTGAATTTAAGCATAAATTGTGGAACGGTGTCATAGAAAAATAAGTGTCTTAACACTAGGTTCGCTCTGAATAACTGGCGAGATAGTAAAGACGTCATAATTGTATATTTTCAAAGCGGTTAAATCAAATGATACTTCAACTTGTTTCAAAGAACTAGATGTCCGCAGATCGTAGTTTCACTTGCAACGTATGTTTACAAAATAAAATAACTGTGTCACCTCTGACGACGGCTCGAATATAATTACATATTTTTACTTTAAATTTAATATTTTTCTATAATTTTTCATTAGATTTACTCTGTATCCCTCATGTAACAGGTTAATCAGAGGGAGCCTAGTGCTACGACACTCCATTCCACACGCACTGCCCAATTTTTGAAACCATCTTGGGTAGCGCAACTCAACGCCGCGCTTTGTCTTCATGCCATAAACGAAGACTCTAGAAAAAATAATAATTGTCACGTTTGCAGCGCAAAAAAGGAATTTATTGACGTAACAGGCATTTGTACTTGAAAAATATACAGTTACAAAATATGTTATCCAACGTTCATTTTCCTGCATGAAAAAAAAAACAGAATTATAAAAACTAATAATTTTGCAAAAGTTTTTATTAAGAACATACATACAGACGAATGACCTCCATTTTCTTAAAATTATTATTTGTACAATGAATATCGATTTTCATTGACTACTGCTTCACAATAAGGCAATAACTTGTAACTATACAACCTCGTCACTCGAACGGTAACTAATCGACGAAACATCGATAACATTTCACTAAAAACAAAAGCATCGTAAATCAAGATTTCACATCGACAGCGGCGCATCACTAATTCATTATCGATAAAGTATTCCAACACAATAGAAAGTTTATTTGTGGTCAGTTGACTCAGCGTCAGCAAAAAAATGATAATGTACATATTGTAAGTCAAATTTAAATGTTATTTTAATACATGATAGAGTTCAAATTGTTGTAAGTACATGAAAAATCCCTTATTTTTTTTTTATATTATTGAATTTTATACGTTATGTAAAGGAATTTTAACTGTATTACACTGCAGCGTATGGTTTATATTGGGTTATTTGTTAAAAATAACTTTGTATTGTCCACATGAAGAATGCCTCATGTATTCACACTTCTTTACAATTTTGACAATTGACGACATGTCATTTTGACATTTAATACCCAAATGTGAGGATAAAGCATCTTAATAATCTGTAATTTATGCATTTGGTTTTTTATATATTTTATAATATCTAATGCAGGTACAATTTTGATTTATATGCCAAAACAAAATCATTATCATAATTTAATAAATAAAATTAAACCCCGCACACAGCAGGGTAGGTAGAGGGAATCTAATGTTAAGATACTCCCTTCCCCACTGCCGAATTCTGGAGGCATTGTGTGTTGAGCAGCAGAACTCAACGCCGCGCTTTACCTCGACACCAGAGCGAAGAAATGAGAACAGAAACGTAAATAAATACTTCACTTCCTCGAGTGGGGATCGAACCCACAACCGGCGCGTTACAGTCACATCCTTGTGCCGCTGCGCCACGATGGCGTCTACAACATTATTCTAAAATAATTTCAAAATAATTGTACAATTAATATTGAAATATTACTATGTCGACAGTGTATTAGCTCAACGGCCTCTACTATCAGAACAAAGGCTAAGGACAGGTGTAATATCGTTTCGTGTCTGTCGTAGAAATGTACATAAATATGAAAGCTTTCGCTCATTTACTCGTATATTCTTAGTGAGACAACAAGTTTTATAGCTTCACGCTATAACCCGCATATAGCGGGGTGGGCAGACAGATCTTAGTGTCAGGACACTACGTGCCCTACTTTTCGCCCAATTTTCGAGACATTGCGTGTTGAGTGGCGAAACTCAACGCTTCGCTTTGTCTTGTTACTAAAGCGAGGAAATTATTATAATTCATTCCACCAAATGGGAATGGAACCCGCAACCACTTGGGTTCAGACGCTGTGTTGCAACGCCATGACGGCCTCAAATTATAATTTTACAAAATTATCGCGATATCAAACCATATTATTATTTTCACGAAATTGATTAGCACAGTATCAATGTCGATAGCAGTGGGTTCGATTCTATTCACGGGACGATTATATCATTTAATTTATTTTTAAAAAAACAGACTTTTCCAGTAAATACATATATTTTCTTGTGTACATTTTGGGATATTTCAATTAGCCAAATTGAGAAAAAATAAAATAATTTATACACAAAAATTGTTTAAGAAATCCAAAGAGCAGTAGATTTTTAGTCTAAAGTACTCTTAAATAACTTAGTGTTAAACATTCAAGTTTTAATATTAATCTTGAATAAGGTTTAAATAGCATATTCTAGTCATACACAGTCTTGTGAAACTTAGAGAAAATGTCCAGTAACGAACTTGCGACCCGCTCTCAAAATCGTAGTCGCTATCTGAATTATAAACACTATAGCATTTGAAAAATATTTCGATGCCTACATAAAGCTTTATATCGTCATTGCAGTTCAATGGGAATTAGCTAAAATTTTTCTACATAGGCAACACCGAGGCATTTAATGGACTTAAAAAGTTGAAATTTGGCGAGTCGCGGCACAGGGTCACAAGGGTGTGACTTTAACGCGACAGTTGTGGGTTCGATCCTCGCCGAGGAAAAGAATTATTATTTATTAATATTTCTCGAATTGAATTTCCTCGAAAAAATTCGGAAGAAAGTGGGGAACGGAGGTTCCACACCAGGTTCCTTCTGCCTACCCTGCGGTATGCGTGAAGTTGATTTTTATTAAACGAATATAAAAAAACCACGAGAAAAAACCATCTCAATGTTACAGGTTCAATGTTTCGTTCTCAGTATTCCACGGATTATTCGCCGGTATTCTACTTAAATATCGTCCTGATTCTACAATAAAACGCTCAGAGCATCCGTTAGAGCATAGAGTATCACGTATGCAGTTTGAATACCAAAATAGGTTTTTGAGGACACTCATATATTTTCTCTTATTAGACGAGAGGGTCTTAAAATTTTTTTAGGGCCAGGTAAGGGAAATCTGTTTTCTATACGGTGGTTTTCGATGGCGAATCTCAACGCCGTATATTTTTTATTTAGGCTGGATGGTTCGTTGATATTTATTTATTTAATTAATCAGTCACTTCTCATATAAATCAAAAGGACATTGATAACCAAAAATAATTAAAAAATGAAATAAAACTAGTTCCAGTCATTTACCCGTTGAATTTGCTACTTTCCAAGCAAATATATATGTGCATAAAATGTCAAATGCACTGAACATTTAGACGTAGCTGTAGGAGCTTTTAATAGTAAAGCTTTTTATAGTAATAAATTGTTAAAAATATAAATAATAACAAAATATAATTTTTTTTTTTATAAAAATATATATATTTCTTTTTCCCTTTTGTAGTTGCTCGTAGCTTCGTTTGTAGGTACTCATAGTCCTCGAAATATAATCAGTATTATAATAAAATAATATCAGTATTATTTTAATAATGCTCTTTACCAACCTTGTTAAATAACATGTTCAATTTTATTGTATTATCTATAAATTTTTCTCATTTCGTACTAGAAATGAGGCAAGCTTTATCGATCCCAGTCATATCCCATAACGAGTAACGAGATATAGCGCGGCGTTGTGGTTCGCCACTCAACAAACAGTGCCTTAAGAATTCGGCGGAATGTGGGGAAAGGGAAGTATCCTAACACTAGGTTCCCAAGTTCACTTTACGTACCCTGTGAATGTGCACCGCTGTCCAAGTGCGGGGTACAGCGCGAAACTAAAAAAAAAATACGAATTTTCAATTCTCTATATATGTATATTTGAGTCCCTCTCTTCCTTTCTCCATTTACCCTCAAAAATACGGGAGATGTGTAAAAAAAATGAATTCAGCTGTCTGTCCATACAACTAACCTTTGCAGTACATTGAACCCAATGAATGATACTTTTACCTTTGGATTATAGAAAGTTGCTTTCGCTATACGCGGAATTCGATACGCATTTTGCAAAAATGTCTTAAACTAGGCTTACATTGTGACTTTACATTCAAATAAATTTAAAAATAACAAATATAATCATGTGATGATCTAAAAACGTGATGTTTGTGGGTTCGATTCCCATTCGTAGAAATTGATTATTTTCATTTCCGGGCTCTGGTAACTCTGGTAACATATTTTTTTAGAGTAGAAAGTTTTTTGAGTGGTTGTAGATGGTAGTATCAACACTCTATGTAAAATTCAACGCCGCATTTTGTCTTAACACCAAAGTGAAGAAATAATTAATTCCTTTGATTGGTATCGAACCCACTACCGTTGCGTTTACAGTCAAACGTTTGGCCGGTGGGTCATGACGGCCACCACAATACATTATTACAATATGTTATTTTTTTAATATTTAACAGCAATGAATATACTGACTAACACTTTCACTTTTATATATATATAATAGATATAAAATCTTGTGTCAGACAATTTGTTACAACACTTGAGTCCATTACCGTCAATTAGAGCTGTTACGATTTTTGTTTTTACTTTTATTTTTTTATATAAAACATTTATTTCCGTTTCATTTTAAAAGAGAAAAGTGTTGTAAACAATTGTTCGTAAGCGTATAAATAATTGTATTGATATATTCACTTTAATAAAGCAGACATTGAATGTAGAGGGCAGAATAGTTATAGTTTTTTTTTCTTTTCTTTCACGCTGTATCCCACAAATAGCAGGGTAGGCAAGGGGAACCCGGGAACCTAAGACCATTAAGACAATCTCACAATCTCCATTCTTGAAGTATTAAGTGGAGGAACTCAATACTTCATTGAGTTTTGGCTCGCTGCCTGAGTGAGAAAATGAAAATAATACTATAAAGTAATAAATATTTCATTCCTCGAGTAAGAATTAAACCCACAGTCGTCGCTTGTACAGTCACATGCTTATGCCACTGCACCGCGACCGCTTCAGCAATGTACTATGAAATTTAATAAAGAAAACCTGCATTCTTCTCATAAGATCGACTATATAGTCGTATCAAGTTGAAAGTTTTTATCATGTTCGTGGTTCGTTAAAGAATGAGCGGGCGGCCATTGTGTAAGTTACAGTCTATTGCCTCTATTCGGAATATTAAGGTTATATATACTTTAGTTGTCGCCGTTTAGAGTAGCGTAGTTGTTACTTTGAAGGTCACAAGTTCAAAGTCAGAATAAATATTCAATTATAAATTATTAAGGAAAAAGGGGAATCTATGTGAGATTCCCCTTTTTCCCGCATATAGCAGGGTAAGCTGGAGATACCTAGTGTTAAGATGCACTTTTCCCCACTTTCTGGTTACAAAGATTAAATTAAAAGTGCGTGTTGAGTATTGGAACTCGACGCCTCGTTTTGCCTCGATATCAGAACGAAGAAATGAAAATATTAAATAATTCATTTTTCGAGTGGGAATCGTAATCACGTCCTGTCGCGTTTATTTTAACAAGATTGTGTCTCTGAGCCATGACTGACCTGAAATCAGATTGGCTATATATTAGTCATATAGAATATTACTTAGTTTCTCCTCTAGATCAAGAGACGAAACTCTAGCAAATAAATGTCTTTGACGTATAGATTTTATATCGAGATCGCCTAAAGTTCACCTAATCATCTAAGCTAATTTTCATTTATTTAGCTTCACGCTGTATACCGCACATAGTATACAGCGTGAAGCTAAAACAGTTTGTAGATGGACCCTGGGATCGAATCTACAACCACTTCCTCTATAAAGCAAATTTTTATATTTTATAATATCAAATGACTCCGAGGCTATCTATAACTGAAGAAAGATTGGAAGCACGCGGCGGTCTCCCGGGTCATTTTCACCAGATTTCCCGTGGGCGGCTTTCGCTTCTAATGTTACGACGCTGCGGTTATGCGACTGTGACGGCGAGTGAATCGGAAAATTTCTGATTATTTGAATCACTTAAGATTTTCCACGACTATGAAACAGGATGCGTTTTGCTAGAGACAATTTCTTTTTACTGACTTTAATAAATAGGAGGTTAACGGTTTGACATGTCTGTGTGTTTATGTGATATTGTGTGATGATTTATTAAGGGAACCTAGTGTTAAGACACTCCGTTCCCCACTTTCTGCCGAATTCTGGAGGCATTGCGTGTTGAGTGGCAGAACTCAACGCCGCGCTTTGCCTCTACATCAGAGTGAAGAAAAATGGAAATATAAACCAAAAAGATTTCATTTTCATAAGTGGGAATCAAACCTACAACTTGTCACGTGTACTGTAACAATTACATTAATAACTTTTTTCTAACGGGAACCCACAACCCTCGTAGGATCAGATCAGATCATGCCCCATGGCACATAGCAAGTCGCATAATAATCTTCTTTAATAAATCTTCCAAAAGACCTTTAAATCTGTCCCTAAGTCACTTTCTACGAGACTTTCACAGGTGAAATGCAATGTTTGCTGCATATAACGGCTGTCCAATGCAAATCTACTGGGAGTCGTGAACTCACGGTCTGATTAGGGTTGCCAACCTTCATTTCTATTAGTAAGTTTTTTCAAAAGATTTATTTGATTGAACTCATATTATTATTGATAGGTTTTTTTTTCTTAAATATAACTCTTTTGTTGTATTTTCTTTAAGAATAGAGATCGAAAACTGTAATAACCTGGCAAAATCACACGTCACTTCACGTCGAGGCTCTGAAATACATATTTTTTTACACTTTCCTCATACTTTCCCACGTGACAAGAACAGCTGGTCGAAAATGTTTTTCGTGATAAGTTCGACTATTGTGCATAATAAATAAATAAATAAGTATAATTTTCATACAACGACCAACCCTAAGTATGAATTGCTGACTCATCGCGTTTACTTTCCTTGTCGCTTGCGCTAATCTCGTACTTCACAAGACATATTGTTGTACGTGACATCGTACTATTGTAGATATATATTATTTTATTTCTCTAAGTAATATATTTAAAAAGATAATAAAAGTATTGTTTTCTTTTTAATAAGTTTTCATTTGAATGATCTAATGAATGTTGGCTTAAATTCTTTATGCGGTATTAATAAAATATTTTTCTATTTCTTTTAAGACTTAGTGTTAGGATTTAGATTAGAATCATCTAGTCTTGCTAGAAAGAGAAATAATATTACCGTCAAATGCTATCCCATTGCATCCTCCTCAATTTATTTAAAAATACATTATTTAAAACGAGCTTTAAGTGTCTGTATGTTCGTCAATACAATTGTCAGAAACTAAAAGCAATATCATTCTTTTTTAGTTTAAGTAAAGTATATTATATTTCAATTTTTGATCCAATTTAAGTTTTTATAAAATCGATTTATTGGTTTTTGAGATTTACATTTTTGGAACGGACACGTATAATAGGCATCTAGTTAATTGACAGTTATATTATATTGTCAATTTTTTTTTATCGACAAATATCTATAATTATATGGATTGTAAAATAAAACGAAATATTATTTATTACGAAATTTAATAAATTTAATAAACGAAATATTTTTGTTAAATAAGACATTTGATTTGCACTTAAAATTTCATTAAAATTAATATCTTACCACTATATTTTTTTTAAGTACAAAATATAATCTACATACTCGTATATGTATTTAAACATAGCCATCGTCAATTTAACACAAATAAAAATTTGTGGTCAAACTGACAATAATTTCCTACAGCACCAAATATGTTTTAAAGATATTTATGCAATTTAAAAGGAGATTTTAATTTACATAATTTTACAGTCATATTTGTGGTGAAAAGTTAAGTAAAAAAAATTTAAAAAATTCAAGTTATTGAAGTGTATATTTTTTCAAGCTGCAATTACTGTATCTCAAACTTAAACTGCCAGAAAATCGGCTTAGCTTTTAGTTTCCGTTTTATTCTTCTCCCTTTCTAACAATCTCTTTCTCACTTCTTCTGGATTGTATCTCTTTCTATATACTCTTCTAACTCTTCTAACGGGGTTGATGTTACGAGTTCTAACATTCTTCTTCTTAACACTACCATTAGGTGTGGGTCCTCTGTTCTCTTCTAAACGCAAACTTTTTCCACGTCGTGTATTATTAAATAATTCTCGTTGATCTCTTATTGTCGCATCGTAAAACACTTTTCCGTTGACAACAGCTTTCTTTATATTTTCCGTTGTGCTCAAGACTCTGGGCGGTCGAACGAATGTTGTTTCGCTAACCTCTAGACTTTTGTCATTTAATACTTTTGCATTGTCCCTTTCTATGTCATCTTTAGATACTTTTTGTATCACACCCCGTCTTTCCGATGTGGGGAATCGGTTGCCAAAATTGAAATCAAGGAAGTCTTTGTCTAAAGATATGCTTTTTGATTCCAAATCTTTTTGTGATCGTTTTTCAACAATCAATTTTCCACCTCGTCTCGAAGCTATCAGTCTTCCTATAGCTTCAATTTGTTTTTCCTCAGCTTCTAAAGTCTTCTTATCACATGGTCTTTCCTTTATATCGTCTAAATCGAAAATTTCTAAAGAACGAGTAAAATCATGCAATTTTCCATCTATGCCTCTAATAAAATCATCTTCTAAGGTTATATTTTCAAGTGGGACAGGTATGTCTGTTTTATTAACATTTTCATCAATCACAATCGTTGTAGTAGTCGTTTTTTCAGTAGTTTCATTTGTTGATGGCTTAATTGTCGTTGTAAGATTATCCGTAATAAGATCTAGAAAATCCTCGTCATTTGTAATATTTATTCGTTTTTCACCCCGAGGGCCACTGTCTATAGATCTACTCTCAATGTCGTTTCCTATAGGTTTGTCTAGATGGACTCGTTTGCTGTCGATTTGTTCTCGAGGTAAAGTAGTTCGTGTATAATATTTTTCTGTTGTAGTTGGCGTTTCATTGAACCTAAAGTATGTCATATTTGGTGGAGGCTCTTTATGTAAGTATGCTACGGGCCAATATCTATAAATACAAAATTGAATGTTATAACTACGGTGTTTTATAAATAAAATTAATATTTTCATCAAACTCAATGTAAAATCATTGTAACATTAAATCTTATCTATTTTTTATACTATTTTTGTTATAACCTAAAAAGAAAAATAAGTTTTGTTTTTTAGTTAAGAGTCCTGATACATTAAAATTTTTACACGTTTCCAAAAAATTTTTAGCGTTTAAAAACTACCAAATTATCATTACTATTTACAATATTACCTAGGAACTCCTAATCCACCAGCTACTTCATCATCGTCACCGGACACGGGAACCCAGACTCCAGATCCAGGTGTTACCGGGTTCCTTTGATACTTTATGTGTGGCCTATCCTCTGTTGGGACTCGTGTGTATCCTGAATAATAGAAAAAAGATTTCTTCAGTTAATTCACACGTCTAATTGTGAACGTGACGGCTGTGGATTCGATTCCCATGAGAGAGATGAGAATTAATTATTTTAATTTCTTCGCTGTAGTAACAACACAAACAACAAGGACAGCGTTGAATTACGCTACTCAACATGTCTGAAAAGATTGTTTGAACTATTACAAACATATGCATGATTTCTGAACGATGTCACTTTAATTATTGGCTGAACTACAGTTCACTGTATTTGCTGTATACAGGATAATTACGGGTTCGTTCTTTACTCAAAGGTAATTTTTTTTTTTAATTTTCTCATCTTTATAAGACATTTAAGATATCGCCACGATTTTTTTACTACGAATTCTCCGTGTCTACTCCCGCTTCACACAAAGTATGAGTGTAATAAAAAAATATATGAAATCAAAACAATTGACCTGGCAAAGGGTTTCCATGTCTATCGTAGTACGCTTGGGGTCCATTTTTGTACAAATCGTCCCAATATCGTCTATCCGCTTCCGATAAATACGATCCAGGATGGAATTTATCACGATGGGACGGCGCTTGCAATGTATCCGCGTGTTTACCTACATTCGGGCGCGGACGGACTGCTTCTGTTAATTTATTATTTATTTATTTAGGTTCACGCTGTATCCCGCATATAGAAGAGTTGGCAAGTTGAATATTTTAGTATTTTATATACGAGACATTACGTGGTGAGTGGAGGAAAATAATTCCGCGCTTTATATATCAGAGCGGGGAAATGGAAATATAAACGTAAGTAAATATTTCACTTCCTCGAGTGGAGATCGAACCCACAACCGTCACGTTGCAGTCACACCCTTTTGCCGATGCGCCACGACGGACAAATGTTATTATATATTGTGAAAGATTTTTGAAATAAAGGAAATGATTAAATTAAAAAAAAAATAAAGTTATTAATTATTATGATATATAAAATGAGTGAATGAAAAACAAATATTACCTCGTGTTCCAAGAGACGGATGCGGTACTTTGTGTTGGTGGTACGGATAATATTTTTCACTGCACGGCCGCCATTGATCTGGCTCTGGGCCTACGTAGCACCTGAAAAAATACTTATCCGTCAAAAAAAATACCGAAAATATTTTTTACATATTAGTATTTCTTATTATAATTGAATGAATGAAATAAATGGTTAATCATTCCTTTTTTTTTACGATACGAACAAGGAGTGAACCTAGCAATAAAACGCGATATTGTGTATAGAGTGGTGGAACTCAACGCCGTTTTCTGTTTTCTTAAGAGGATGAGGAAATTAAATGTTTCCAATAGGAATATTTAACACTAATGACCCCTCGACTTACTTCATATTATTACGTTACATTAAAATTGATTCTCTGCTCATCCATTAGACTTATTTTATTCAGATTTCAATAATTATTTGAAATTGCTATAAAAATGATATAAAAATAAGAAAAATAAAAAAAATATCAAAAAATATTACTGATTAGATAAACTATAAAACAATGTTTCACCGTTTTTTTTTAAAAATAAATAAAAAAATATATATTTTTTTTTTTTTAATAATAAATATATAAATAAAAATAAAAAATTAAAACATACGTAGAAAAGAGTATAGATGAAAATATGTTGCCCCGGGTGAGGATCGAACTCACGACCTTAAGATTATGAGACTTACGCGCTGCCTACTGCGCTACCGAGGCTTGAAAACAAATTACGAAATAGGTCAACTGATCACTGATAGACTTTCTAAAAATAAATTCACTGAAATGTGCGAATAATATTATATATTTTTTTCATCTTCACGCTGTATCCCGCGCGCGGTACGTGACAGGGTTGGCAGAGGGAATCTGGGAACCTAATTTTAAGGCGTTTGGATCCTCTTAAAATTCTTCAGCTTTATAATATTAGTATAGACACAAACATACCATGGTTTTTTGAACCCTTCACTATATCCGCATCTGTGAGTCGGAGCGCAGCAATAGTCCCATGAACCTGTAATTTTTGTTTATTTATTATTCTTTTCGCTTCAGCGTGAGTAGAGGGAACCTAGAGTTAAGACAATCATTCATTCGGTTCATTTTCGAAATACTGTGTGCTGAGTGGACGATATGGAGTTCGATTACCAGAGCAAGGTATAATATAGCTCTTTACCACATTTGGAAATCGAACCCACAACCGTTCTGTTCATGGTCAGATGCCGTGCTCCTGCACCACGAGGGCTTAGAAATTTCATTAGATGAATTAAGTTAACAAATAAAAAAAATATTTATATCACAATAGAACACTGTAATTACCTTGATTGTGGGGTTCAATCCCTAATCAGGGGAACGTTTAACTCACATTATTTTTGCACTCTGTTGTTTCATATCAGTGCGATGAAATTATACATATAATCTCACCTATCTCTCCACCCTCCGGCTCGCACGCCCAATGCCCAGCTATTACATTTTGTTCACACGAGCTTCCTTTCCTACAAGGGAACCCTGACACTGTGTAGTGACGCCATGATAACGCTACTGTAAAATTAAAATATGTATTTAGTTCGTAAATATTGGATAATTCAAATTTCTAATAAAATATACGCATTTTCCTGCTATAAGTAGAATGAAAAATCTTAGGCTGTACAATGCCGCATATTTTAGCTTAATTAAATAAATGATATTATTTTTTCCTTTAATTATATATGTAGTAGTGCTTTTATAAGTATGTATTAAAGTAATTAAGTAAATAAATTATGATAATAACAAAAACATATTATAATTATTAAAATAATATATTTACATGATTCATCCACTCGATCTCCAGGTCTTGTTGGTCTATTCGGTCTAAAACCTATATTAGGTCCAGGTCCTAAACCATAAGAAGGGCTCAAACTTGGGCCTATAGGACCACTACTGCTTGGACCACTATAACTACTTGAACCACTGAAGCCACTCGAGCTACTTATTCCACCCGAGCTACTTATTCCACTCAAGCTACTTATACCACCCGAGCTACTTAAACCACCTGAGCTAGTTATTCCAATTGAACTACTTATTCCACTTGATCCACTTACTCCAAAAGGCACATCTAGACTAATAGGACCAGGTAAATAAGGTCTAGGTTTTACATCTGGCTTGTAATCGGGTCGGAAGTTGTTTGGTCTATAAGGTGGTCCATAATCATTTGGTCTGAACGGTGGCCTGGGACCGTCTGGCTTATAACCTGGTTTTAAACTTGGATTAAAATCGTCAGCATAACCTGGCCTTACATCTTCCGGTGGATAATCTTGATAATCATGAGATGGTTTGTAGGGGCGAAGATAAGTTGGCGTGTAATCGTGTTCAACATCGTGATCTGGTTTAGAGTATGGCTTAAAATCTGGATAATTTGGTCCACTAGGTCCACTTGGACCTGTTATTTCTGGTCCACTTTCTGGTAGATAATGAGGATTGACGGGGCCACTAGGTTCGTAGTTAGGTCTAAGGGCCGGCTCTGTTTCATGTATATATGGTTTAATTGGTGATGGCCCTGGAAAACTTGGCTTTATAGGACCAGGTCTTGATACGAATGTTTCTGTGAAATTAAATTACAAAAGAGATAAAATTAAAAAATATCAATCATTATTGTTCTTAAAAAATACCTTAAAAAATAAAATATAAAAATAAATATAACTTACAAATAATTTTATACTTATTAATAATTATTTAAGTACCATTATAATTGATCAAAAAAATAACTAATTACCAGGTGGTGGATGTAGATCGGGCACAGAAACTGGTCCAAGATATTCTTCATCACTTGGAACTGACAGTGGACGTGGTAGTTCTAGTGTGGGTACACTGAAAAAGAAGTGTGCTATGTTTCTAAAATATACATAAAAAATAATATACAGTACATAAAAAAAACAATCAATATTGGTCAACAGTGTACACGTAGGATTATTGTTGTCATTTCATGATTTTTATCCATAGTGTGGTTATTGCTTTAAATAGTTTGTAATTCCCCGTTCTGTCGCGACAAAGGGTGGCGTTGAATTACGCCAACAAAGAAAATTAAATAGTTTTGAATAGTACTATAATACATACTCATATTCTTGTTTTCCGTGCACTTTCCTCCAACATTGACCATTAAATAGATCAAATGCAAACAACAAGTCATCGTCGGAGTGTTCGTAGTCGACTCCTCTTTGTAAATCGAAGAGACGTATTTCGGACAATAGGCAATTTTCCTTATCAAGTGGCGCATTATTGCTAGAAAAAAAAGGTTATTTGTATTAAATAAGACTATGTTTATATCAGCTTCACGCTGTATCCTACACACAGCAGGGTAGGCAGAAGTAATCTAAAGTTAAGACACTACGTTCTCCACACTCCGCCGAATTCTGGAGGCATGGCGTCTTGAGTGGCGCTCTCAATAAAACTATTTAGTTCTAACGTTCAGCCGTTCATATTACAGTTTCAATTGTTATTTCTTACCTGAAAGAAAAACTAAGGCATCTGAAAGGTGCGTCAGTACAGGCGTTACCGCACGCTCGCTCGTCTCTCGCCCGCGCCTGACCTCGTATGGACGAATGGGAGAGTTTCGCAGAACTTTCATACTGTAGATAGCATTCTGGAAATTCAAAAATGTCGTGAAAATGTTAATAAAATTTATTTTCATTTCTATTTTAAAAATATGTTAAGACCAATCTTTATTTTACTTGGTGATTTGTGTTTTAATCCGACTTAGAGAAAGCAGTTATTTGTCCGTCTCAATATTATATTTTAGCGTCACTTATAATCCAGATTCCAGATATAAGAAGAAAGTTGTGGGTTCGATTCCCACTCGAGTAATTAAATAATCGAGTAATCGTGCTGTGTGGGATTCAGGGTGAAGCTAAAAAAAATATTTTAATAAGACAAACTAGGCTGAGACAACCTAATGTAGTTACTTTCCGCTAATTTTCAGAAACCATTGTGTATTGACTAGCAACGTCACATTTTGTTTGTTTTACTCACAAGTAAAGTTTTCTTTAGATACTTACGAGGTTCCTTATTCACATCGTCGTATAGTGCAGGTTCACATCCTCGGCCGTAGTTACCTCTTGCGTACAGTTCGTGCTTGCTCGGTCTCAATCCGTGGTTCAGTTCTAAAGAAGTCGGTGGAGAAGAAGTCAGGAGGCAGTTTTCTAAATCATCACCTATCGTTGGTGCGTCGAATCTATTTAAGTAAGAAATATTTATATAATTATCTGAAAATAGTATCTTATAAATGAGTTTTTCTGATTGAATGAATATCCACCACTTTGTTGTAGTGGTCATTTTTCTGCTACTTTAACTGAAATTTTTTTTTTAGCTCCACGTCTATATCCTGCACATAACAGGGTAAGCAGAGGCATAATTCTATTCCCACTCGAGGAAATGAAATATTTTCATCTATTCAGTCTGGTGTCGAGAAAGTCTGGAGCGGAACGTTTTAACACTGGACTTCCTCTGCCCACCCTGATACATGTGGCATACTGCGTGAAATTGAAAAAAATATATATTTACCTAAAGCTAAATCCTCTACAGAAGAATCCATTAGCTCTCAAGCATTCTGCTTCACAGGCGCCGAGTCCAGTCACCGTGAGGGCGGCGCGTACACTCGCACCATGCACCGCCGCTCCCGACCGGACGTGCCAGAAGCATTCTGTAAAATACCAAAATATTAGTGCTTTCCCCTTTATCTTAACAAACTTTTGGATTAATCATTCCGCCGGTTTTATTTAAAATTTCAAAAATCATAAAAGTATCAGTATTTTTTAGTATCTCCAAAATAATTGCATTTTATATAAAATCATAGTGTTTATTGTCTTTAAATTAGATGAAAAGTGAAAAAAAAAAATACTAAGGTATCATATATGGCTAAACTCTCTGCCTAGCCTATGTAATAGAAACTTCGAAATAAACATTATACTTACCACTTTCCACCCAAGGCTTAGTGCTGATAATGAGGCAATCTTTATGCAATGGCATAGCGTATACGTCAGATTCACTGTCCGCTGACATCTGGAGACCACGATATGGACGTTCACTTAAAAAACAATTATCTGATCCTGGGGGGCTTGAATATCTGTGAAATAATAAAAAAATGTATTTCCAATTGGAAATAGGCTGTCGTGGTGGTTCATTCAATTTCCACTTGGATGAATGATTTATTTTTTCCCTCTGGTACAAGACAACGCACAATATGAAGCAAGTTGGTTGGACAATGAGGAACGAAAGTTATTAATTGGAACTTAATTTATGTTTTTAAATATTATGAAGATAATTTTATTTAAATATAATAAAAGATATTTGAGCACGTTCGAAATATCATAATTGAAGAATGGAATTAAACTGAAAATATCATTACACAAATGATATTATAAATTTTTTTTTTCAGCATAATTTCAACCTCTGTATTACCTGTAACTGTAAGACACGCATTTAAACTCCCTTTCATTAAAACATGCCGCTTCACACTCGACGACGTTACGCGCGAGCGACGACCGTCTGATAGAGCCTGAACGTAACGACATGCCGGGGCTACGGCGGGACGAACAATCTGAAAATGTCATTTATTATTTAATAAGGTTTTTTTCTTTTCAATAATACAGGATAATAGACCATAAACGTTTTTTTATATAATTTATATGTTGGTCTTCACCACAAAATTATAGAATTAAAAAAAAATGAATTGAGAATTCTCCACTACCTTTACCAGCATCATCGCTCCTACTCTCATATTCATAGACATCATGCTCCTTATGATGATAGCCGTCACCGTCGAAATCTTTCCAGAAGCTGCCTGAGTTATTCCACTGACCTTTCTTCCAGGACCCATATGCGTACCCATAATTTTCGTACCCACTATGACTCTTTAGACTGTGATAGTCAAAGTCTTTCTCCTCATGATAATTTTTTAGTCCATGATGATATTGTTCTTGATCTGATATTTTCCAATGTTTAACAGAATTCTGATAATCATTCCTGTTCTTATAATATCCGTCGACCCCGCCATAGTTGCCTCCATATTGGCCCCATTTTTCACGATCATCATTTGTTTTTATACCTGCAAAAAGAGGCTTGAATAATTTTACTAGTTACATTATACGTATGTGTTAGAGGCCATCGTGGCGCAACGACACAGTGTGTTACTGCAAACGTGACAGTTCGAGATTCGATTCTCGCTTACTCCTTTTCCTCCCTCTGATAAGAAGCGAATACAAACAATGATAACAAAAAGCGTGACGTTGACGTCCGCCACTTAATATGGTTTGTCTTAAAAATTGTGTAGAAAGTGAATGTGTTCTTGACTCTAGGTTTCCTCTAAATAATGTATACATATAGGTAAATACTACTGAAGTTAAAGTTAACATTTTAATAATTTATCGATAATCTATATTTATTTTTAAATATTTTGGGCGAATTAGAAATATACAAATGTATAATCGTAATAAATTGCTATGAAAACTGAATACAGTTACACAAACATGCTGTACTTAATAAAATGGGAAATATTTCTTTTCCTTAGTCTTAAATGCTATTTTTGTATTAAACCTAGACATAGTATATGTAATGTTATGAACACATTATTTTATATACTATTTTATTTTAAAACTAAATAAAATATTATATAAAAGTTTAAATAACTTTATTCTTTAAAATATCAGTAAAAAGATAATAAAATATTTATATAAATCTATTTGCACTTAATTCTTGTTTTTAAAATAAATACTAAATTATAAATATATGTCATTGCTAATATTTTGTACCAGGCGTTTTCATAAGATGCATGTACATATTATATTGGTCTCTTTAGAAGTAAAATTATTAAAATACTAGTTGAACTACATGTCTATTAATTAACTATTCTGAATTACATTCGTTTTTTTGATAATAATATATATTTAAAAAAAATACATTTATACTTTCCTATAATCCTATATGGAAAAGTAAAAATGCAGGGAATTTAATAAACCACTTATTAATAGCAATTTTGTCGAACTACATATTTTGAAATACCATTTCTTAACTTGTTATACAATGTTGTTGCAATTTAGTCGTTTGTGTCGCTTCTAAGATAATTATGCGCGAACAAATGCACAAAAAAACAAATAAAAAAAAATAAAATTATTCTTTTCTCTTCTCTTTTTTATATATAATTGAAATAAATTATAATTGAAATAAAGAAGTTTTTTTTAAATAAAGGTTTAGGTTAAAAGAAACAACATTTATTGACTTATAAGCAGTTTATTTTATTTATATCACGTTTATTTTACCTTAAACCTTACAGTCTTATATACGAGCGAAATGCAATCACAATTTTATATATTTCAGCAAGAACTTTAATTTTTCAAAGGCGAGAATCGAACTCGTTTCTGTTGATAAAAAAAATCATGTCTCTTAGAGAGACTTTTTATAAAAAATACAAAAATTGAATGTAGCAGAATATGAACCCTCGCCTCTTGCTTATCATCCAGGCCTTCAGGCCATTAAGACATGCCGTTTCATCAAGATACTTTGAATGTCATTATCGTCGCTTGGAAAGAAGCGAAGAGTCGCGGGTTCAAATTCCGAAGAACTATGATTTAGCACAATACTTACCTATTTGATAAGGAATATATAATTGATCTTCATAGCGTCGATTGTAAGTTTGAGTTCTTCTCTCGTCATAGAATCTATTAAAGCTCTTGTAACCGGTCTCATAGTCTATTCTGTCCTTCCAACGATTTTGATCCTGAGTCTGATCCTTGGATTTCGAGGATAGGTAACCGGAATGAAGGAGCCCTGGTCCTCTTATGGTTTCAGGACAGTATGGTTCTAAGCTATTTCGGTCGAGTTCATAGAAATCGAAGTTTTTGTCTTCTACGAAGTCCTGGCGTATGTCGAACGCTTCGATAGGTTTCGTCATTAATTCGCAGAGACCTTTGCCTCTGAACGTAGGGTCTAATCTGTTGGACAAAAGATTCATTTACATATTAATTTTTTGTATTTGAATTGTTTTGCTTTTTGGGGAAATTATGTATATTTTATTATTTTAAGTAACGTATAAAATTTTTGACCATAGCGGGATTTAATTTTTATAATTATTTATACGTTCTATAACTAAACGTATTTTACTTTCTTAAGAAAATGTTAGAAAACGAAGTATATTTTAATGTTTTTTTATTAAATATATATTTTTTTATCGTCAAGTTAGATCCGGCAAATAGCAGAGGGAACCTAGTGTTGAGACACTTCATTTGGACACCAACGCTTTTTGACGATTTCTCTAGGCATTCCGTGTTGAACGGCGGAACTCAACGCCGTGTTTCACCACTTTAACAGAGCAAGTAAATGACAATATTTACAAACACATGATTGTGCCATGTTTTTTAAAATATTATCTGGACAGATTTTGATAAAAAACTACAATAGAGAATACATTTATATTAAAAATTTTATTTCCGTCCCCTGGTACCAATATCTCTGAATAGACATTTTAAGAATCTAGATAATAAATGCGTCTGTACATACAGTTGTAAGTACAGACGCATTCTTTGGATACAAATAAAAGAAACTAGCTATTGCTCACGGCTTATAGATGGCTCACGGACGGTTAAGTGGACGATCTAAGAGCCTTAGACTTTTTATTGAATAGGAGAATTCAGACCGCAGGTATCATATTTAGGTAACAAATTTTGTAATATTTTTAAAGTTTTAACTAATATTTAACATAATTTATTAACCGTAACTTATTATGTGAAATATCCATGCGCAAGAGCCTTGAGCGAGGCCCAATTACGATGGTGTTCATTTAGGTCACTATTACGTAACACTAGAGATAAATCTTTATGCAAATAATGGTTTGTATTATTGGTCGGGGTCGTATCATGTATTCTTTATTGCTAGTACTTATGACAATACTGTTAATATATTACTATAAAACTCTTTTTGGCAAGAAATTCTTAATATATTGCACTATTAAAATATTTATTTACTTTATAATTTATAATTTTCAAAGATTTTGTTTGATAGATTTCGACCCAAATATACCTTTTCTCTCTTTTCTTTATCTCTAGCTGTATAGTTAGAGAGAATTGAGCGCCAAGGGCTACGGTCATAATGGCGCCGTTTCAATAAATGAACCCAAAGATTGCCAATCGAAAAAGCCAGCCAGTCGTGCAGCAGGGGGACAAGCGTGAGACTATAGCGTGAAAAGTTGTGGGTTCAATTCCCACTCGAAATGAATATATTACCAATATTTAGTGTTAATTATTAATTAATTATTTCTTCGGTCTGGCATCGAGGCAAAGCGCGGCGTTGACCTCCACCACTCATCATGCAATACCTCCAGATTTATTGAGAATTTAATGGAACGGGGTGTCTTAATACTAAATTCCCAGAATTAAAGAGAATTTAATAGGGAAAAAATGTTTTAACACTAGGTTACCAGGTTCTCTCTGATTTATCTGCGACAACGTAAGGTTAAAAAACCTAACTAAAAAATTACATTCCTACATAAGCTACTATCGAGATATTTACAACATTCAACATGTAAAATTGACAGGATCTCACAAGCGCGTCATTATCTCAATATCTTCACAATATGTAATTAAAAATAATAAAATTCTCATGTTATCATAATTTCCGTCAATCCGTCCCTGTCAGGCCGCAAGGTGAACACACAATGCAGATGGTCAGAGCTGATTCGGCCGAGGTTGTTTTGAGGGGTTTATGATTTTTATAATTTTTGTTTACTTGAATATGTTATTATTATAATATTTTAATTTCACGCTATTTCACGCTGTATCCCGCATATAGTGAGCTAGGCAGAAAGGACCTATGGTTAAGGTTAGGAAGAAGTTTTTTTTTCATTTCCTCGCTCTGGTAATATGATAAAGCACGGCGTTGACATCCGCCATTCTTTTCAAAATTGGATGGTGCGCGAGGAACGAAGTTTCTCTGCATTAGATATTCTCAACCGACACCTGTTATATTGTGAATTCGTTTTTATTAAGCAATAAACTTCCACTGAAATAATATATACTAAACTAGTAACTTTAAAGAAAACTATATATAAGTAATATGTAAAATAATTCCTGAGTGATTGACAGACGGCGCACAGAGGAAATTATTCGGTAGTTTCATCTCTCCGTTCTTTATCGGAGAAGGATGTTGAAATCTGGCATTTAGGTATGGTAGGTAGTGTAGGAGTACAATAAGAGAGAAATTCTCGTTTAATTTTACATCTTAAAGTCTAATACGAGTCTAGAATAGTTAAAATACAAGGATATTAGTTTTTTTCAATTTTGTTCAATTTCTAAAAGCGTATTTCATTATTTAAAAGTAAAAAATGTTTACTAGTACTAGTGTAACTATAGTGCCCACTACATTGAATCAGGAACTATATGTAACAATACTGCGAACATGTCGTGAGAGAATGCTATAGTTATTAGTTAATTTAGTTCATAGTTCATTCCACATACCTTTTTATTTGAATGTCATATTATTTTACAAGCAATTTGTTATCAAAGTGTACACTATGATGATGATGATGATGATGATTAAAATTGACATCACCAGAGCTAAGAGACTTTGTCCTGGTGGTGTCAATTTTTAGAGTTCCGTACTTCAAAAGAAAAAAATAACAGGACACTTATAGGACTACTACGTTGTGCGTTTTTCCGTCTGTCAAGACTATTTATCGCGAGATCACGTGGAGGAGCATGATAATGCTGATATACTCGGAAACAGAGAACAGAAAAAATAAAACTTCTAAGTCAACTGAATCAAAATATACTACATTATTCCTGCATTTTGTATGAAAATTGTCGCGTTATAAAAACCTACAGAGTACTTTCCGTGGACTGGATAGTTATAAAATTTGTCGTGAATAGAGAATAAAATAAAAAAATCCAAAAAGTAAAAATTGTCTATTTCATTGACCTAAAATCGTACGGAACCCTCACTTCGCGACTCGCACTTGTCCAGTTATAATTATTGGCCTGATTTTGCTATATAATAAGTATAGATAATGCGAATAAGATTAAATTTGATAAATCATGTATGTGATCTCGTTCAAGCAATAAGACAATACAAATTTTACGAAATAGTTTGGCTCACTTGATTTAGAATAAAGGCAGATTCAAGAGCTAATTTAAAACATTTTTTTCACGTATCATTTAAATCAGATTTTTTTCACATTGAAATTCAGTAATAAGCTAATAATCAGTTTCACGCTGTATCCCGCACACATAATATATATATTATCACATACCTATAATTAAAGCTTTCACAGTAAAACCTTCTCTCTGTGGCGCACTCCCGCATACAGTCGTCGAGACGCTCGCAGTCCACGACTCTTCGTACGTGGCTACGAAGTGCTCTTTTACCGGCGAGCACCCGCTTGAAACAGGCTGGAACAAGTTTAAGTGTGTAAATTTTTCTTTGTAGAGAATAAAAAATGTTGACTTATAACTATAACTTTTGGATAATTTTGATTTTCTATCAGATGTTTGATATTTGATCTTAAAATGCCGAAAGCAGAGTGGTGGGCAACGTGTGAAAAAAGTTGAAGATCGGGGTCCAGACTAGAGGTATGCCCAGCAGTGGGCGAAGACAGGCCTAAATGTTCATGATGTTTTTTTCCTTTTTTTTTATTCACTCTGTATTCCGTAAAGTGCAGAGTAGGTAGAGACGATTTTGAGTGGGAATCACATAACCGCCGCTTTTACAACCAGATGTTGTGCCACTGCATGACGACAACCCTTGATGATAATGATGATTAAATTATTTTTTTAACTTTATTGAAAGTGTTTACTTATCTAACTGCCATATTTATAAGGCAGGCAGCACAGAGAACATAAATAGGTAATTATGATCTACATTTTCTATCCATTTTAATGACATCATGTGCGGAATGACAGAACTTAACGCCATATTATTCTTATATCGGTCACGGCATTTCAAAAAAAAAAATTCCAAAATTGTTGATATACGAATTACGTCAGACTTAAGTTAGTTTAAAGTCCATAACAATAAATCCTGGGAACATACAAAAACCTATAATGGAATCACGTCAAACACTAAATAGCCGGTGATTCAATGTACGGATGGACAAAAAACAACCTTGATTTTTACATATAAAAAACATAGAGATCGAATGAGGAGATATCATTAATTCTACGAGTATGACCCACTGACTCCGAGTGATTATGCGCTTTGTGTTTTTATAATTATTGTGAGAAAATATTTATTTATGGAATTAAGTAACAAATCACTACTTTTTCCATGTTTAGTCTTCAAGGACCGTATTTATAAATCACTCCCGAGTCTATACGGGTGATTTTGAAATTATGTTGTCATTCATAGGTATATATAATTTATGAACGAAAACACCATCTCAAGATGGATCTCAGACTTGAGAGCAACGTACAAAAGTTTCAACTTCTCTGAGCATTCCTTAGAGGAGATGTATGTCTAATATTGGCTCTACCCATGAACTAACTATAATAAAAAATACAAATAATTAATAACTACTACGCAAACTTCGAAAGCTTCGCAATTTTCACTTCATTACTACGTTTTGAAAAAGGTTTTTCTTTTTTACATACCAACAAAGTATCTAAATATTCGAACGCCGCACTTTGTCTCACCAGTAAGATGAAGTGAAAATAATTTATAAAATGTTTATTTAGGATATTACATCTTTTATTATATGCATAGATTATTATTTTGAGGTAGTTGTGGCGCAAGGGAATTTGTGAGTGTAATACGACGGTTGTGGGTGCGATACCAACTTAGGGGAATTAATTATTTATTAATTTTCCTTTTTTCGCTCTCCCATCGAGGCGTTAGTTCCACCTCACGAGCAAATTTGTATTTAATAACATTCTCTAACTTAAACCTTCCTCAGATAAGGTCGGGAGTCTGTAAATCTGTAACTTCTTCTGACTACGATGAAAATCGCTAATTTTAAAGGTTATCACTAGCAAGCATATCGGGACGAACTTTTTATATTATTACATATTCATCGGTACTTGATAAGTATGTAGAATTTCACAAGCTACGTTTCAAAGTCGGTTAAAATCACGTTTAAATTTTCAAAAAAAAAAAATTAAAAAAAAAAGGGTTTTAATAAAAAAATATACGAACTTGGCGCATTTTCCACCAGTATCACTCTCGAACCAACAACAATGTTCACAGACAACAAAAACACAAAACACAACCTCATTTTTGCACAGCACTGACATCATCCGCGAAAAGTCCACAATTCAAATACAATTTAAGCTAAAATTTAAAAAAATACGTTTTTTCCATATATTTATAAATAATTTGTTTTATCTATTTACTATAGTAATATTAAATGTACAACATATCATATTTATTTAAAAAAAAACATATTTTTAAAAATAAGAATATGTGGGTTAGAGGTAACGCGTAACGAGACTGAGCGGCAGTATTGTCGGACATAGGCTTATATGCAGCCTCCATATACTTGATAGAGTTGTATGGATATATCTTTAATTTGTTGCTATTTTTTTAAGTTGACCGTAGTAGAGAGAGTAAAATAAGCTTTAAATAATTTTTATTGGTATAAATAATGATTTACAAGAGTAGTACTGGTAGCGAGATAAAGCGCAGAGTTAAGTTCCGCCATTCGAGCCAAAATCTTCTTAAAACTTCTAAAGTCTACCGTACTAGCTTTATATTTATTGGTTAGTTAAAAATTTATATTTTGTATGGTAAAGTATCGAAAGCGAAAACTCGCGAAAATTTTAAAAAAAAAGTTATACGTTGTTTTAAATGTATGTATCGAAATCTACTTTTGTTAGTAGTTGAAAACAGCAATAAAAGATACTTAAATTTTTCACTTTCGACACCTAGGCCTAGGCTTTGCCGAGGGCCGTCGAAATTTACTCTCACGAAAAGTAAATAAATACATACTTTTTATTTCTGATTTATTAATATAATCTATAAAGTAACATATTGCATATTTCATAAAATATACTTAAGTATGTATAAATTTACTTCTTTCTTTCTAACTACAAAAAAAAATATTATAATATTTAAAAAATCATATCCATACTAAGCGCGTCTGATTGAAACTGATAACTTCGACGCCCGTGCTATTGTCTCAAAAACAGAATTTAAAGCAAAAACCTAATATATCCGACCATTGTGGTGCCACCGGCAGTACGTTGTAAATATGATTTCGTTTTCACTATTTATATACCTATATTTTTTTTGGATCACGCTGTATCCCCCTTATAGCAGGGTAGGCAGAGGGAACCTAGAGTTAAGATACAAAGAAAAATATACTATGTTCTCCCTTTACGCCAAGTTAACGGGACATTGCGAGTTGAATGACAGAACTCAACGTCGCACTTTATCTTTTTACCAGAGCGAGGATAAATTAATTAATTAATAATTAATTCCTCTGAGTGAGAATCGAAGCCAAGCAACCGTCGCGTTTTCAGTCCTACATGCCCAAAAAAAATTACATGCTGAAAAAATATTTTTTAATTTTTTTTTCAGCTTCACGCTGTACCCCGCACGCAGCAGGGTAGGCAGAGGGAACCTCGGTGTTAAGACACTCCGTTCCCCACTTTCTGCCGAATTCTATAGGCATTTTTTTTCGTTCGTTTTGAGTGGCAGAACTCAATGCCGCGCTTTGCCTTGACACCAGAGTGAAGAAAATTGGAAATATAAACGTAAAGAAATATTTCACTTCCTCGAGTGGTTATCGAACTCACTACCGTCGCGTTTACGGGTGGCACCCTTATGCCACTACGCCACGACGGCCTCAGGCCTAACTTTTAATTAACTACTTATTGATGGAAAACTATTATCAATCATCTTTTCAAAAATTCATGGACAATGAGAAAATATTAATGTTTTAGAAATTGAAAAATATTTGTTCAAGTTATTTGTCATAATAAAACTGTACTGTTTTTAAAAACATATCGAAAGTCATTGTATCGATATTAAAAACAATGAAAAAACTAATACAATAAGAAAAACGAATATAAAAATAAATAAAAAAACAAAACATACCTAAACTGTACTAAAAAGCGTTAAATTATTCAGTATTGCATGATCCAACCTATGTTGTGTCACCTAACTACATATCAATTACTCTAAGACGTCAGAAAATTTTTAGTTTAAAAATATAAACAATGACTATAATTTAACACGTAGCCTTGGTGTGCCCATGCGCATCTCTTAAGTGGTTGCTTTTGAAGGAAACAACTCATTTATAGTGACATTTATGCTTGTTATTTATAAACGATATTTGAAATGAATTGCCAAGTTGAATATTGAATGATCAATCTTTTTCAACTTTACCGATAAAAATATCGAGATCCTTTGGAGAGTAATATGTTTACCTGGATGTACTTTAAGCTCAAAATTTGTCTCAATCATTTTTTTTCTGAACGCTGTACTATCTAAGTGAATATATATATTCAGTTTATTAGTAAATTTAAGTATCTCAGACTACGTTATATTTGTGTTATTTTTTTAGCAATCTATTTAAATTTTATAAACCCGCTAGTTCAAGTGAGGTATCAGATGAAAGCTCTAGCTAAGCTAACCTTGATTGCCAAAATAACTTATATTTAATAACGTATATAACTCATATACTTTTTTATTCTATGAATTCATGTAATATTAAGTTAAACTGTATATTCTATTGTTGTAGTACCCTTGAAATGCTTGAAACAATGCGTCTTCCGAAGAGCTTTCAAGATTATGTATCTGCTACTTTATTATGTTATCTAGATAAGAACGCGTGCTACATGGGCCGTCGTGGCACCTGCGTAGCACCTCGAGAATTCGATGAAAAGTGGGAAATGTAATGAAATGTCTTCATAGTAGGTTCCATCTGCTGGCAAGGTACTGTTATAAGAAATGTAACTAATTGATCAAATTATTAACGGCTTATAACGTGATAGGTTGTATGTACGAATCCTATTCGACTTAATGAACTGGTGTCGAGACAAAGCGCGGCGTTAAGTTCCGCCGCTCGACACGCGAGTCCAGAATTCGGCGCAATGTGGTGAACAGAAATATCCTAATGACAACAGAGTGTCTTAATAGTAGATTCCCAAACTCCCTCTGCCAGTCCTGCTACGTACGGAAACAAAGAAACCGAAAAATTGCCACGTTAACTTCAGGAAACCAAAAAGCCATTACAGCACTATAATAAAATAATAATGCTCAAAACTCATAAATTGTAGAGAATAGACAATAGCGAAGGACGAACCGACAAACAAACTACAATATGATATAACGTTAACAATAAGTTTCGTATACAAAAAGATCGCCGATATCAGATTACTATCTTCAATGGTCTATGTAAGAAACTTAGGCGATAACTCGAAAATATTAAGCTACATCCAGGTAATTCCATTAGAAATTAGATAATTTTGAGAAAAATTATTACACATTACGTTTTTTAGAGGTCAATAAAATATTTTATTCATGTAGTTAAGTTCGATCGATTCATTAATTAAAACGGCATCTCTAGTTCAGTCTCAGAATTTTTTTTTCAGCTTCACACTGTATCCCGCACACAGCAGGGTAGGCAGAGGAAACCTCGGTGTTAAGCCACTCCGTTCCCCACTTTCTGCCGAATTCTGGAGGCATTGCGTGTTGAGTGCCAAAACTTTCATAAATACAGATAAATCAAACAAAGATTAGGCGATGGCTATAATGGGTATGAATTTAAAATGATTTGAACAAATATTACATGGTTAATAAAATTTTATTTAATATTAGGGCTGTAAATAAGCCGAATTTCGTTCGAAAATTCAAATCGTTTTTAATACTAATGTATTTAATATTATGCTACCGCTGCTAGTAGCACAAATTTGGTATAATTAAAGGAAAATTTGTAACAAGATCTGTAAAATAGTAAGTTTACACTCGCATTCATACTGTATGGGGTTAAATAAGTAAAAATTATTGTTTTAATTTATCTATTAATTTGTAAATCTTCTGTTATAACTTCATAATAATATTGAAATTATTTCGATTTCCCTGTTCTCATGGATAAAGCGCAGTGCGGCGTTCAGGTCCACCACTCAATAGACTACGAAATGTCTCTAAAATTGGAGTGAAAAGTGGGGAATGAAGTGTCTTAATATAGCGTTCCTCCTGTCTATCCCACTATGCAGGAACAAGCGTGAAATTATAAGTATATGTATATAAGTTTCAAACTTGTACCAAGCGCTCCTTGTAAAATAAATTGCGAACGGTAGGCTCAAGCCAAATTGCTTAGGCCTTCCATTATAGTCCATTATGAAGTAAAAAATGTTGGGATTCTTCATTCACTAATCGTTTTATATGTCTTGGTGAGGTCAGTTAATGTAAGATTTTTTTTAAAATAAATTCCTAACATTCTTTATCAGTCAAATGTTGCAAAAACCCTTTTAACACATACCTAATTCACCTTCAAATATTTTATTCATATAGGTAAGTTCGATCGATTCATTAATTAAATCGGCATCTCTAGTTCAGTCTCTGAAATTTTTTTTCAGCTTCATGCTGTATCCCAAACACAACAGTGTTATAACACTCCGTTCCCCAATTTCTGCCTAGATTTTGAGAAATTCTGTGTTAATTGGCAAAACCTTAAAAGTAACGTTTGAAAATGACAATTATTAACTCTAACTATTATAAAAGCCAAGTACCTAACAAATAATAATATAATATTTTTTATTTCAAAATTTTGCTATATTATTACGCTACGAAAAAAAATTAATATAAGTATATATAACATATAATGAAATTTTTTCCCAAAGCTCATCTAAGGTCATGCCCTTACCGGTTAGCTGGCTTATCATAATAAACATGACAATCAGTCTGTCCGTCAATTTTAAAAACAAAAGAGCGAGGTTGTTGATACAAGCGTTAACGGATTTCGTTTCGTGGTGACCATGGAACCTGCCGAATGAACTCAAACTCGTGTACTTTTACGTAGAATTTCACATTTCGCTTATGATTATATAGAGGATTTCCTTTACCAATTTATTATTAACGCTCACCCTTATCTTAAATATATTTAGGCTTTTCGTTTGTTATCGAAACCTCAACGTCAATGAACTAGTAAAATAATGACAACGCAATATTAGTATGGTAATTAAATAATAATATAAACTTTATTAATATTCCACATGAAACAATTTAGAATTAGTCTTTCTCTCTTTAAATTTACGCTGTATCCTGTATCTAGCAGGGTAGGCAGAGAAACCTTGGTGTTAAAATACTCCGTTGCTGTTTTTTCTTGTTACCAAGGCAAACAAAGAAAAATAATGCAGTCTCTAAGTTGGAATTTATTGGTAATTACAAGTGTCGTGATTACATTCATTGAACGTCATCAATAAATACATTATTTATATAAAGATATGCACAATAAAATATTATAATAATATGATAATAAGCTAATCTAGGGAAAACTCTGCCGTGAAAATTGAGGCCGTCGTGGCGCAGCGGCACAAGGGTGTGACTGTAACGCGATGGTTGTGGGTTGTATCACCACTCGAGGAAGTGAAATATTTATTTACGTTTATATTATCGATTTCTTAGCTCTGTTGTAAAGGCAAAGCGCGGTGTTGAGTTCTGCTACTAAACACGTAATGCCTCCAGAATTCGGCAGAAAGTGGGAAACGGATTGTCTTAACACGAAGTTTCCCTCTGCCTACAAAAAAACACATAAAAGAACAAAAAATTGCAATGTAAGAAATATATTGTAATATATTATAGTTTAAACTTTAACTTGTCTCATATCATCTTATTCCCTATATAACTATTAACTATTATTTATGAATATATGAGATATTCTTATATTCTTACCTTTATAAGACAAAATATCTGGCGCCGGATTTCTTCCATGTCCATTGTTACTGACTGAAACTGGTTTCGATGTAATTACATCACTATTTGGACCTAAACCTGAGTAACTTGGTGCATTAGACTTGTCTTTGTCTAATTCATAAACTGGTTTATAATCAGTTGGTTTATCTTGATCATAAATAGGAATCGGCTGCTGCGGTGGTTTCCTGTAACCGTTGTCATCTTCTTCGTTTCCGTAATTTTGTGTTGGCTTCTTTGGATTCGATGGTTTTCTATAGCCACCATAGGGGTCTTTGTTTGTCATTATTGGACGGTACTCTTGATTTGGATCATTTCCATAGCTTCCTGGTTTAATTCCATAAAGATTATGAATTCCATAACCGAGATGGCTGCCATAATAGTTTTCGTTGTCAAAACTACTATGTTGGCCGCCGTAACCACTCTGTGAGCTGCCGTATTGGTTTTGTGTTGCTTGTGAATTATATTGGTTAGAATTGGACGCACCATAATTAGTTGACTCTTGGTTACCATAAGAGTTTTGTGTATTACCTGATGTAGGTTGGTTACCGTAACCATTTAGTGAACCAGAATCATAGTCATTGTTGGAAGGAGGCTTTGTACTTCCTTGGTTACCATATCCATGTTGTGAGTTGGTATTTAGGGAACTCACACTTGATGCATGGCTTCCATAGCTAGCTTGTGACAAATAGTTATCATTACTCTGACCGTAACTATTCTGCGAATCATAATGATCATTATTTGGAGGTCTATAATTACTTGGGATGTCATTACCGTATCCAGTTTGTACATTATTATATTGATTATTAATCGGTTTTTTTGTTGGTTGTTGAGAAGCTTGAGGAGATCCATACTGTTGATTATTCTGAGGATTATCGTAGTTAGATTGTCCATAGCCATTTTGGTTATAATTATCATTGTTGTAATTATTATTATAATTTGGGGGCTTACTTTGTGGTCTCGATATTTGATTACTGCCGTAGTCTGCTGGTACATTGTTATGTAAGGTATCTTGGTGTGGTCGATATTGACTTGGCCCACCAGAACCAGATGCTTGATTGCCATAACCATTGCCACTTACTTGATTATATGATACTTGATTATTTACAAATTGACTGTTGTAACTTTCTTCATGTGAAGCTTGGTTGTAGTTGTTCTGCCCATACTGGTTATTATATGAACCTTGAGGCTGAGGTTTAGGCTTATAAGGCTTATGTCCATAAGCATCATCTTGATTTGATGGACCATAGGAAGGTTTGTTAGGTCTAGGATAATTAAAATTCTGACTCCATGAGCTGGAACCATATTGAGCCTGGTTTTGAGAGTACGAACTTTGAGCTGAAAAACTATTGTAGCCGTAATTTTGGCCATAGCCTAGCCCATTATTGCTAGAACCATGATATGGTCTCTCATCCATATTCGGTCTATAAGGCCTAGGTGGATCGTATATTTCAACATGAATAGAATTATCCTGTGAAGTTCCATAATTACTGGCATATTGATCTGTGTAGCTATAGTTAGGTTTGTCATAAGGTCTTGTTGGTTTATATGGACGATTCGGACGTATAGGCTCGGAATTTTGACCATATGAATAATCTGGCCTTGGTCGATTATAATTATTATCGGATTGATAAGATGGTTTCCGATTAGGCCGTATAATATATTGATACTGAGGAGTGTCTGTTACAGGTCGTGGTCTACTTGTTTGACCATAAATATCTTGGATTTCATCCCCAGGTTGAGGGGGTTGATAGGGATCCGGTCTATATCCTGCTGGCGTAGGGCGTTTTGGATCTTGAAAATGCAGTTGGTCATATGAATTAGGTCTTGATATGTTCTTATACGGTCTATATGGAATATCTTGAGGCTTATGGTTACCATAACTTGGTGGGCTATCAATGTTTGGTCTAAAAGAATTATAATCATCAGGTCTGTCATTATTTTGATTATAATTTGGATATGGCTTGTTATACGACGGTTGTGGTCTGCTAGACTCGTAAGGATTCAAATCATCAGCCAAAGGTTTCTTTGCTTCTTCTCCTGTCGGTCGAAACACAGGTTTGTGTTCTGGGTTTTCTCCCTCAAATGGCTTTTCAATTGGCATAGGTGGCGATTGTTCACATAAAATCCTTCTAACATATACGTCATAATCTGGGTTCTTATGAAAAAGGTTCTTTTCTTTTATTTCTTTTTCATCTAAATTACTGAGTTCGCAAGTAGCATTTCCTTTTGCACCCACTCTGTAAATTTATGCATTAATAATAAATGTAGATGATAACGCATTGACGCATGATAAATAATAGACAAAAGCCAGTTGTAGAGCAGAGGCACATGCATGTGACTGTAAACGCGATACGTTGTGGGTTCGATTCCCAATCGAGGAAATTAAATATTTATTGTTTTAATTATTATAGTAATTGAAAAACAATTGCGAGGCAACAGTGTGAGCTTATAAATATAGTTAATAAATCGTTATTATTATTTGAGTCAGTCAAGACTAATACATACCCATAATCATATGACTGACACTGTTTATCTTGTTTGCATATTTGCTCGCACTCGACCGTCGTAAGTTCTGACACGTTGCGATAGATGTCATCACTAGGCAGTTTTTCACCTATAGAGACGCGCTCGAAACAATCTGAAATTGAAAACATTTGTTTTTAATTAAAAATTATTTAAAAGGAATTATGAAAATTGTTAAAAATACAGTTAGGTACACTAAAAAATTTACAAAATAGCCGATAATTGTGTAACAAGAGGGCTAACTTGAAAAATAGAAGCATGTAGAGTCCTTTTTTTTTACCAACATATTAAACGTCCTAATTACAGAAAAGGTGATGGATATCAACCCTTATTTTTCTCTATTTTTATAATTTATGGAACCGAACCTCTCTATTTTCTCTTTATATTGATTAGCCTCCGAGCGGACATGACGTTGTAAAATTTATTATGTGTGTTTTGTGTCTATTTAAATACATGTCCGCATTAATGGAAGACTCCAAATTTAAATTCAGCATCAGATGATTGTAATTAGTTACAGAATCGTAATACTTTCATGTCATTTTATATTTTTATTGTCATGTTATAGTTAATTTTTTTACAAATAACTCAAGTGTTTGAAAGATTTTGACATATAATTATTTATTCCGTCAATTTCCTATTTATATTGATCAGTTAGACATTAACTAAGACAACATTTATTGTTAAACTTGTATTGTAAAAAGTAAGACGCGTGTCATCATTGTGATTTCACACTCCAAACTCTCTGCCTGACCTGCTTGCAGGTTAAAGTGATAAGGGAAAGGAAATTATTGTATATACTAATTTTGATGAAAAAAAAAACATAATTCTTCAATAAACGTAAAAATATAATTATTAATTTATATGCCGGTAAATTTTAAATCGTAACGATGTAAAGAATTCCAGGCAACGCCGCTAACCGTTAATTATAAGTTTTTTGCATTTGATTTCCTGTTCAAATCGAATTGAGACCGGTTTATTTATTAAAATGATTTATATGAATATTTTACAAAGTCGTTTTCAACATTATGTTGTGGCGTAAACGGGATTTAAACAATTGTATACACTGTACTGTATGCTAAGTATAATCTTATTAGGGGAAATAGATAATAAAATATAGCCGTTTCTTTATAGGCCAATAGTAGGGGCCAAGGGTGTGATAATAAACACGACAGGTTGTAGGTTCGATTACCACTCGAAGAAATGAAGTATTTAATGTTTTCAATCATCAAACATTATCCACTCAAAGCACAATGCCTCCGAAACTCGGCAGGAAGTGAGGAAGGAGGTGTTTAAACACTAGGTCTCCAGATTCCCTCTGCCTATCCTGTTGTATGCGTGATATAGCGTGAAGACGATTACTATGTTTGTTCAATATGATGTCAGATTACAGTTGAGGTAATTTCATTTCACGTTAGATTCATGCTACGAAAGTATTCTACTGTCACCAGAGAAAGAACCAAAATAGAGTTACAAGAGTGCCTTATATAAATATTTATTCCGTCATTTACAGATAGAAATGTAGCTAAAAATAGTATGTTAAAAACATGTTAAGCCAGATCTAGCGTTCTGTAGGTCTTCGTCAATATTGAGTTTTCAAGCCTGTTCTGCGTTTTTAGTCATATATTTATATGTAAAATATTTAGAAATACATATGTATATTTATCAATTCCTTGGTCTATGTAATGCAAACCTTAGAGTCGAATAACGGTTAACTATCATAGATATTTTTATTTAGCTTCACAGTGTGGGTTCACGCTTTATCCCGCCCCTATGGGCGGATAGAGAGTAGGGGGGATTCCCCCTAATGAGAAGCAGACCCAAACTCGTCGCAGTTAACGATCAAATAAAGCGCCGCTGCACCACGTCGGCTCTATTCATTTATTTATTCCGCTGTTTATCTACATATTGCTAATTATTATTAATAATAACTAGAATAAATCAATTGGGGCATCACAGTTCAATTTAACTGTTTACAGTTACATTAATCTTCAAACTAACCCAGTGTTTGATTAAAAGTCTAATTTGAACATATTTTTTTTTCTTAAATTAAAAAAAAAACAATGAATTTATTTGCTGCAAACAGCTAGGTTCACGTTTTTGTAAAAAAAATTAAATCAGTATCCCCCACAACGCAGGGTAGGCAGGGTAATCTAGTGTTAAGTCATTACCGGCGATTTGCAGTCACACATTTGTGTGCCCCTGGGCTACGATCACCTGGCTTTCCTTGTTTTATTATGTAAAATAAAATATATTTAAGGAAAAAACAATGTGGGTGTCACAGTCACGTCCTCTTTAACCTAGTGCTTAAACATTCCTTCCTGCACTTTGCGTTTTACTATTTCATACTATTTACACGAAATCTCTCTCAATAATAACATGGTAGGTAAATGGGACTTAGTAACGAAAATATCGAACCTACTATTAGCGTAGTATAAACCACTGTGCTATTAAGGTTGATTACATTAAGTAAATATATGTTAAATATGAGTAATTTTTATAATTAGCTAACACTATGTTATAATTTTTTGCAATCGAATAGAGTGCTCGCGAAGGTCACGTTGTTCTTAGTTTTAATTTAACTTATAACATGTTTGTTTATTAACACTTCGTAATTTAATAAAAGCTACTTTGTGTTAAAAGGATATTTTTTTTTATTCTTCATATGAGTATCTAAAGACCTGATTAGAATTTTTCATTAAATATATTTTTTTAATCTTTCAAATTGAGACTGAAGTTTCAACAATCTCAAATTACTCGACCAATTTTGATGTAACTCTAATATTTACATTATTCTTAGAAAGGATTTCATTAACACAATGCAACAAGAAAAAACCAATTTGATCCAATTTGCAAATTTACCATGTTGTTATACTTTTATTTTCGTTATTTTATTTTATATATAAGTAAGTAACGAAAGTAGGGTAGGACCTAAAAATATCTATTATTATAATACATACAGAATATGGAAAATCTCCAATTTCTGTTTCATATTTACAAAATAAATGAAAATTCTAGAAAGATAAATAAGACTTACCTTCCATCGAAGTTCCAAGCTGAGAATCTATAGTCAACGTCAAAACACCGGACGCGAGCAGAGCCGGGCACAGCAGCAATATGTACAACATTCTTACATACAAGCCGACGGTCATTACTAATAATACATAAATAACATTGTAAATCAATTAATTAATAACAACCAAAAATCAAAAACGAAATCAAAAAATGACAATTAAATCTCCCGCCAATTAAAATGTCAGTGAACTTTTTTTTTAATTTCCACATGAGTATATGTCTCAAGGATAAGATGCACGTCCATTCGGCTTTAGTTTTGCAAATATTGTGGCGCAAGTGTTGGGTGTGACCGCACGTTTCGGTCCGATGGCTCACCTGTGGTCAAACTTCCTTGGCATGTGGGTCTTGTAACTTGCTGACGCCATACGTACGCTGTGTTTCCGGTCTCAATGAAAAAGTTAACTATAGTTAAAAAAAACAACACAAGATAATATATGTTACGTACTTATAGAAGAACTTTAGTATATTACTGTATCTTAGATCATCTTTCGTATAGCTTCACGCTGTATCCTCGGTGTTAAGACACTCCATTCCCCACTTTCTGTCGAATTCTGGAGGCATTGCGTGGTCAGTGGCAGAACTCAACGTCGCGCTTTGCCTCGACACCAGAGCGAAGAAAACTGGAAATATAAACGTAAAGAAATATTTCACAACGGGAATCGAACCCACAACCGTCGCGTTTGCTCGCGGCACCCTTGTGCCACTGCGCCACGACAGCCTCTAGATCATCTTTGTTATTATAATTTATAACTGGACAGTCACGGTTCATAGGATCGAATTGAAGATATTTTTTTGTTTTACCTTGAATCCTGCACAAAGTAGACTGCAGAGGGGACTTAGGGGACTGCTGAGACTCCGTTGTCATTAAGAAATTGAAATCTCGAGCCATTACATGTTGGGTATTCGCGGAGCTCTCGCTATGTCTCGTAGCCAAGACAAGAAAGTGTACATATCAAATATATTATTTCCTCATTTTAATTCCCAAACTAACTACCTGTCGCACTTACAGTCGCATGCTTGTGCTCCTGCACCCGGTAAAATAATACATGATAATTAATTATTTTCTCTTCTCTCTCACAACCGCGAGGTATACAGTTTGATGTTGCCTGGATACATCAAGATTTAAATAAGATGCAAAGGTGTGGTAAAATTATAAACATTGAACTTTAAACCGACTTATCTAAACAAACAAGTAGGTGAATATGTTAAATAAAAACAAGTTACATAAAAAATAAGTAATAGGCCTCCGTAATAGAATGTAAACGGTAAATAGAATTTAAAGTCTTATTTCAATAATAAACAGATATTCTTTTAAGCAGATGGAACCTGGGAACCCAGTGTTATGACACTCCGTTTTCTTTAAGACATTTAAGAAAAGTGTTCGTATATGTCGTGTTAAGTAGTGCATAGGTAAGTTTATTATCTATTTTCATCTGCTTTCGCTAAACTCGCTCTTAAATTAAAAAAGATAGAGAACGTAGCGACCGGAAATCCATTCTCTCTGGCTAACCCGCTACAAATAAAACGTGACTCTATCAATAATAAAAGTTTAAAAAATCTTAAACAAATTTTCCGTCATATCAGAACGAAAGGTTAGGTGTGTTACAGTCTTTTTCCTACTGTTCGTCCGATAATCCTATCATTAGTTTAGGGTTCACCAGTAAATCTCGTGTACTTCACATTGTGACCTAGCGCACCCCATTCTCCACTCTCTGCCTAAACTTAATACTTATCGCAGCGTGTTGTCTTTGTGAAACAAGGAAAGGTAAAGAAAGGAAAGAGAAACCACAACCAAACTGATTATATTTTATTTTTATTTATTCCACCTAAAGCAGAGTAGGCAAAGGGATCTTAGTGTACACTCTTTTCTCCGCTTTTAGTGGAACTTAAAGCCGCGGTTTGTCTCACCAATAAAGGAAAATAAAAATATTTTAAATACAAAAATTTTAAGTGAAGTCAAACCCACAACAATCGTTTACAAACGCTATCCCACTACGCCACGTAGCGACATGCGACTGTAAGCGTAACAGGTTGTGGGTTCGATTCTCCCTCGAAGACATAAAATATGTAATATTTTAATTTCTTCGATAACGACAAAGTGCTGCATTAACCATCACGTCATGAATCGAAAATTCAGCGTAAAGTGGACAACGGAAGTGTCGTAATGAATATGGGGCGTCATAACCCTAGACGAAGGCAAAAGAAACCTGGATGGTTCCTTTTGCCTATCCTGCGGGATACAGAGTGAAACTAAAATAAAGTAATGTTAATGGCTTAATTAATCCTTCGTTGATGGAATTTATTTGTTTTATTGTGTTACAGCTGATTTATACACAGTTAAGTATTTTACGACGCTATACGTTTTACTGATCACATGTTAGCATTTTCCATTGAATAGTATTATGCAGAACTGTATTATTATTATTATTATTATTTTGTCATTGTAATAAAATAGTACATACTAAATAAAATTATTATTGTAAGTGTCGATGCCTTCTCAGGTCTTAAACATTAAATTTATTAAACCAATCGTAAATGAAGAAAGATTACTTCATATTGTAATCACATCGGCGGAAAGTAGAGAACAGAGTGTCTTAACACTAGATTCCCTCTTCTTCTCTTCTTCCGACAAAGTACCTCTCTGCTAGCCCGCTAGGAATACAGTGTTCAACCAAGTTAAATTTGGTTGTGACATTTTCTCTATGGCATAACGTTATCCAATTACTCATATAACCTTCTATCTTCTGTCTCGTAAGAAATTATCATTTAGAATCTTTATCGCATACTAAATTTTAAGGATCCAGGGAGGTCCTTTATCTTAAATATTTATTATAACGACATAAATAGACTACGATGCACGATACACTTAGTGTAAACATTAAATATGTCTGTATGGACACAAGTGTCTCACGGTATCTTAGAGGATGTTGACGTACTTCATTTATTAATAAACTCCTAGAAGTTCTCAGAACCGATCGGAAATCGAATTGGCTATCATTGCGGGACGTTCAAATTAAAAACAAATACACCTTTTAATGCAAAATTTATTAAAGAACGTTGTAAGATCGCTATCGCTGCGGCAAAGCAAAAACATCGCAACTGGAAGTTGAATCACCTCATCCCCGTCCAGTTAACGAGATGCTTAAACGTGTTAATTCAATATTGTATGAAATATAAATATATTATATTGGAATGGATTTAAATTGAAATACTAGATTATACTAACTATTGGGTAGAAATTAATTATTATTAGCGCGGTGTTAGGTTCCGCGAAACAACGCCATGTCAAGAGTGTATCGACAACTAACTTACTTTCTGCATGCATGGAAAGCATGGTAACATAGAAAATAATATATAATATATTATATAGACGCCATTGCCGTAACTTACGCAGCAGATTTTTAGCTTTTTTAGCACGTTGTAGTAGGATAGGATAAGGTACCTAAGGAACCTGTTAAGACACTCCGTTTTCTTTAAAAACATTTCCGTTTTCACTGGAAAACGCTTTGCAAATTTCTATTTGACAATAAACCAAAAGCTCTTTTGAAATAAAGAGACCAGTAAAATTACATACAAAAAGCTGTTTCAATTTGAATTTATGAATGGCAACGCGATGCTTACAATTAAATATCTTACATGCTTGTACTCGCATATAACAGAGCATAAAATATCCTTTATTACTTAGACTAAATTATTATTTTTTTGTTTTGACTCAGTTTTGACATGTTGCTGGACCAAAATAAAGAGGTTGTATAACTTTAAAAGTATTAGTTGCCGCCCTAGAGCGAGAACAGTAAAAATAATTAATTCCCCCGAGGAATCGAACCCACAACCGCGACATCTTAAATGAACCATGTCACTAACAAAAATGTAGTGTTTCAGCACTGTATTCCTTCTAATATTCTCTCAAATATTAGCATAAAAGAATATATTAGGTATCGTACCTACTAACACCGCTAAGTTTATTGAACCCTCGCCTTTGTGTTATCAAAATTTATGAGATAGCAATCAGAAAATTAGTGGTTCCGGTTGTAATTTTCGTGAAAAGTTTTTGCCGTTCTACAGATAGCGCGTTTAACGAGTTTTTGTTTTACGGTACATCGCCTACTAATATACTCTTAGATAGTTGTAGACTGTAGTGTAGTTAACGAACTCTAAAATTAGGGGAAAAAAAAATTAAAATTATAACCTACAGGTTTTGTAATAATAAGTTATTCCAAGTTATGAAAAACGAATAAATTAATTGCAAGCCGTGTCTCGCGAATAGCAGAGTAGGCAGAGGAAACCCAGTGTTAAGACACTCCAATCATCTCTTTTTGTGTTTTACCTACTTTAAAAAAACGCGATGTTTGTGATTTCGGATATATTCCTTATTGAATGACTGATACAGAAGATGAAATGTTGAGACATAGTATAGAATATTCTACACTCTATCAACCTACTACTTTAGCTTAAAATTTCATCCTGCATTCTATTGGACTTAACGCCTAAACGAATGATTCATCCAAAGATTTTTCTCTTTGTACTTTGATTGAACCCTTGTAACTTTAATATGTTTTGCACGTTAAACTTAAAAACCGGACAAGCGTGAATCAGGCCCCCCATCGAGGAATATGTACAAAAATTGGAGACTTCGAGCTTTTTTCTGAAATTCAGGCTTCAGCTTAGTCAGACCCTTTTGTTTTGGTATCTCACTTGAACTAGCTTTAATACCAAAGATTTAAGGCTATAATTTTTTTGATTTAACCACAAAACTCTAAAGAAAGAGTTATTATTTTAGAGGGGTCGCTTGAGAGAACGAAGCGCCAAAAAGTCTCGTCGACTTTCGCCTATCCACACATACATATCCTACAGAGTTTTGAATCTTTCGATTGAAAAGAAGTCAAACCCCTGGTAAATGATTTTAGCTTCACGCTGTATCTCGCACATAGCAGGGTAAACAGAGGGAACCTGGATAAGCAGAAGAAACCTAGTGTTAAAACACTCCGTTCCCGGATTTTGGAGACATTGTACAACCAGTTTAACCTATTAATAGAGCTACTCATTATAGGTACCGGTTATCAAATAAAAATAAACAAAAACTTATCTAGACTTCTAATTAGTCTTATATGCAAAATAATTTATTCGAGTTTATTGACACCTTGGAAGTTTGAACGACTGTGTTATCTACACCTTGCCACCTTATATAGCAAAAATCTTGAGATAACGCTTTGTTTTTTGTTTTAAAAGCTAAATAGTGTTCGTTATATATATATATATATATATATATATATATGTACGCGTTATGCACTACCTTGCCTTTTTTTACCTTCCCGGAAGTAGTTTCCAAAGAAATTTTGGGGAATTACACTTCTAAGTGAAGATATATATCAAATTGAATCTTTTTATGCTGCATAGTTTACATAGATTAAATTTATTTAATTGTTGAATTAGAAATGAATACTTTATATTTATCGAACCCGCAACAATAACATATATAATCTGTCCCATTGCAACTCAAGTATCTACTATTAATATATTATTATACAGTAATAAAAATATATTTTATCAGAAATTTAATTAATAAACATTCAATTATTAAAATTGGTTTTAATTTTTAAATTATTTATATTGAGTACGCGATGATATAGTCTATGGAAATTGTGCAACCTACACGATTTTAGTATGTGACAACTAACGGGTCTTGTTAAAATTATCCGTTATATCTATCGGTTCAAAACACTTTCCTATACCTGGTAAGACTAAGCACGGCGTTGGCTTGAGCCTCTCAACACGTAATGTCTTGATATCGGGAAGATTGTGTACTCTTGCACTAGATCTGGTAACAAGACAAAGCAGGGCGTTAAGTGCCGCCTCTTTGAAATGTCTTAAAAATTGCGCGATACACGCCATACTACTCGCTGCATACCGTGCTATGCTGTATGTGCGAGATACAGCGTGAAGATTAAAGATGAATAAAATAAATGCTCTACTCTTAGCTATGGCATAATTTTGTCAGTGGAATAAGTCCTAACAAATCTTTCAGAATTAACGTTTAGATGATCCTTTCTAATGCTATGAGAATTTTTCTAATTATTTTACCTCATTTCGAAAGCTTTTTGCAACTGTTCTTAGATTTAATTACAAGTTTACAATAGATAAGAACTTATTTCTTGAGACGCTCTATAAATTTCACAAAAACACAACATTAGTAAAAGTGTGATGTACATATCGTGATGGTTGCGGTTTCGATTCCACTTCATGGGGATTATTGCAAATAAATTATTTTCATTCCTAGGTTCCTTGACTTCAAAATAAAAACAAAACAAAACGACTAATATTAACTTATAGATCTATCATAGGAAAATACAAAAGTAATATTATACTTATACTTACAGTATTAATGTACAGTGTTATTTCATACAAAATGCATACGCCCGAAAATATAAGTGTGTAAACTTTTAGGTCACGTTCAAGTTTGTTAAGACACTCCGTTCTATTTTCCGCCGAATCCTGGAGGCATCGTGTGTTGAGAATGTGTGTGGAATAGTGAAATAAAAAAGTAAAAATAAATAGATTTAAATACCGAGTGTAAAAAAATTCTTAAATATATATTAGTTAATCTTATTTTCTCTTTTCAGCAACATTAAAAGAAAAAAAAATATGTGTGATTAAGGTACTTTAAACTTCATATTGTATGTAGGATAACCCCGAGCGGGAATCGAACCCACAACCACCGTCCAATCAATCTTTTACCAACAAATGCGGTAATTAGCCATTCATAATATTATAATTGCACTTGCTGACCCATAAATTTGACCGATCTCCGATCCGCGATAACATTTTATTGTTTGAACAATGATTCATAGCGTTTCATACTTCCTTCAGACGTAATCGCCTTTATATAGACAACGGACATCAAGAAAAATGAATGACCTAAGTAAAAAAAAAAAAAAAAATTGAATATCTTAATTTGTTTAAAATAGCAGCTTCCGGGTAGAGCTAGATGAAGTGCGCCTATAGCCAACATACTTACCAGTTTTACCCGAAATTAAATGATTGGCTTGAGTGGACGAACTTAACGCCGCTATCAGTCGAGAAATTACAATAAATAAAATATCTCCCGTGGAGCATGTACATATGTGCGGTGGTACAGACTACACTGACAGTAAAAGAGGCAGAGTTTTCTCTGGCTAACCCACTGGGGATAAAACTAAAAAATAACAGACTAACGAAAAAAAACAAGAAAATTATACAAAAATGCTTTATTTCTTATTCTTTTTATCAGTTTTCTCCCTCTTCCTCTTATTTATAGGGTTCCTTGGATCGTAAATGTCGAACCAATCGTCACCTTTCGTTGAGGCGTCCTTAGCGAGCACTGCGCCTTTATCTTCAAATCTTAATTTATGACCCAACCTAAGAGAAAACAAAGTTTTAATTTTAACAAATTGATTTTACATACCCTAACCGGGTAGTTAGAGGAGAGAATTAGAACTGTAATAATCCTTACCAATCATCAGTATTAATATCTTCTTCGTCTTCTTTTTCAGTCTTTTCACTTTCTTGACTCTTTTCTTTGATAGCGTGTAATTTAGTTTTGAACTTTGCAAGCAATTGCAGCGTGAAGTCCTCCCTAGAAAAAAGTAAAAAATAAATTAAATTAGATATACGCATAGTACGGTCGGCGAGTCTTGGCCGCCCCGAAGTTATGTTTTCAGGAAATCATTTTTACCTATTATAAAAGTGATTTGAGGGGACAGTTCATACGTATAATACGTTCTTATTGTATTTGATAAATGCCGAGAATATTATAATTTATAATATAAGATTTGGAATGGGATTTTGTCAAAATTAGAAATAACGAGATAGTAATAATCGTTACTCTGCGTCAACATTACCACAAAGGGTAAATTAGGTTATATTTTCCTCAATATTTATATAATATGTAGCTCTCAAACTTCTTCAATGTCGAATTCAGTTTGTAAAATTTAAAAATTTCCTTATAAAGTATGATAATTATGAATATTTTTTAATATACATACGTACCCAACGTATATATATTTAAGGTATAATAAAACTGGGTTTTTAAGAAATAAATTTATTTAAATATTACAAAAATTTAATTACTTAAATCGTTGTAATATAAAAACATCAAGTGATATACAATAACACTGATATGTTTCAAAGAATTTATGAATAATTTAATTTAAACAATTTTTTATCTGTATTATGGTTAAAAATTTAAAATAATAGGTAACTACAATAATACTTTAATTGTATTAAAGATAATAAATATGTGATATAAAACTTAAAAGTAATTCAAATTTTATTTTTAATACAACTACACTATATGAAACAATTGTGCGTACGTCTATATAATTCTGTATAAAGGTGGTTATGTTAATTAAATATAAGATTCATATATTCTAAGAACTTCGTATGACACTATTAATCTTATATTTTATTTGTGACTGGCAACATTATCTTACTGACTAGTATGGAAACACTACTTCAATTTTAAAATATTGATAGAGGACTTGACTTAAATAAAAAAATAAGCTTCACGCTATACCACGCACATTGGAGCCATTCCGATTCCCATACCCAATTTTCGAAACGAAACTCAACGCTGCGTTTTGGCTTGTTTTGTACAAACCGAGAAAATAAAAATAACTCATCATCATCATCATCTCAAGGTTCACGTCACTGAACCGTCGTTCTTAAATTCAGACGCTGCGCTGAGTCAGTATAACAGTTAAATAAGTAAAAAATACTATTTCAGCTGTGGAAAAACGAAATTGAGTCAAACAATTAAAATTAATAACTATGTGAATTCATCAAATTCATCAGAATTGTTTATTATAGCTTCGTCCCACGGTCCGTAGATGTTATCTTTGTATTTCTGCCATTTTACAAACATATAGGGACAATAACCACTCAAAAATAACACGAAAACACAAAAATAAAATAAAAGAACGACAGAAACCGTGTACAAAGACACTATAGTCAAAGTTAAAATAAGAAAAAATATAAAATAAAACAATTTTGTTTTCAAGAAAACATTAAAAAACTGTGGGCTTAATACAAAAAATATAACCGATATGGTTAATAATACGAATGCGTCAAACGCAGTGGAAAGTCTGGAAACAAGACATACAGAGGAGAAAATGGCGGCGTTGATAGACAGTGATTTAGACACGAACGCGGCTGGCACATTATAATCAAAGAATATCAAATGCACACCCATCATTAAAACCGACCACGCGTATATTGTATCTGTGCTCACCGTATCTGTCAAAGTATGCAAGACAGGTGATAAAATGAAACCTATAATTAAATAAACTAACACGATTTTGATGTGATTTATACTACTTTCTACACACGCGTAGATAAAATACAAAATGGTGGTTACTAATATTGTTATGTATATAATAATTTGCGTGTCCGTCCATTTGTTATACATATACACGTAAAGCACAGCATATAAAACACACAAACACAGTCTTAACACAACGCGAAACGAGCCCACTATGCCTTCACTCAATGTCACTTTTTCAACATAAATATTTTTCCTCAGATCTTCAAGAAATTTCGAATCCGTATAATTGTCCGGATAATCGCGGTTTTCGTACAAATTCTTCGACCACGCTTTCTTTTTTTTTCTCGTGAACTTTGTGCGCCTGCTTCTGAAAAGGACGCCATCTTGAATTTTTTTCGAATTTCGAATGTAGAATTCTTCATTGTGTTCCACTTTTTTTTAAACAAAAAAACCGTTACACGATTACAATGGCCTTGGGATTTAGGGTAAAACGGGGTAAGAAAGTCTCGAAAATAATATTTCCAAAATGTTTTTAAATAATATAATTAACGGTTAGGTAAATAACTGTACTGTCTACTCTACCTTATGCGGGGTACAGGATGAAAATAAAAAAGATCTCAACTGAAAACAAAACTCACTGAAACAAAATCCACAAAAAACATACCTGGCAGCCCCTTTTTTAGGTATCTTCTCCTTTATTTTCTTATACTTTTCTTGTTCTTCTACAAACTGTTTGTACATTTCATTGTTTTCTTCAATTGTTTTTGGTTCTGTGTCAACTTTTTTCTCTAATTCTTTCTCTTCTCTAACTTCTTTTGTGCCTTTCATTTCTTTTCTAAGTTTTTTTATTTCGTTTCGTATACGGTCTCTATAAAGAAAAGCAATAAAAAAACATGAATAATAAATAAGTTTACCGACGGCTTCACCCTCAAAATTAAAAGGTAGCAACTACTCATTGTGTGTGACATATGACATTGCTTATATCAAAATATACCAAATTCGTTTAGAAACAACGACGCCATACATTGACATTCAGATACACACATGCATACACGTGAAATTTATTACACTTCCTTTGTTTTCATCTGGAATTAAAAACAAAATAAATTACCTTTCCTTCAGCCTCTCCATGTCTTTCTCTTTCCCTAAATAATATTCACCATCTGATTCACTATCTTTTCTGCGTTTAACTTCTTCATCTGAACTATCTTTTGCATCTTCATCTTTAGATCTTTTCCTGCTATCTTTATCTTTTATTGGACTGTCATCTTTCTCTTTCTTTTTTAGTTTATCTCGAATATTCGACACTGCTTGAGCCGTTTCTTCTTTTTTCTGTTCTAATTCTTGATGGGATAAATCTTCTTTTTGCTTTTCCTGGTCTTGTTCTAACTCTGTAAAATAAAAAAAATCTACTATTAACACACTTATTGGTTTTAGCTAATTATGGTAAACTTTAAAAAGGTATTATATAGCCCAAACCCTAATTTGAACATAAAATTTTGCACATCTAATATTCATATAAACATTTGCGACAACAGTTCAAATGTTTTTGGCACTTATTGTTATAGATAACAGGGACCTGTTATCACATATATTATTCTTAATTTGACATAAGTATGAACAGGTCCTGAACTCTCATCATTTCATTTAGGCACATAGGTCTACGTGGAGCAGTGGCACAGCATCTAACTGTTCTGAAGCAACAGTTTTGGGTCCGATTTCCACTCAAGGGAATTCTCTAGTAAAGAGACAAAAGTGTAACATTGAGTTCGGCGGATTATAACACTAGCTTCCCTCTGTTACATGCGGGATATAGCTAAAAAAATTTAATAAAAATAATCATTACCGGCGGCAGTCTTTCTGCTTAATTTGGGATCTTCTAGAAGATCGTGTGTCGATTTAGGCTTCCCTCTGTACTCTTGAGCTTCACCTTCATCTTCTTCCGCCTCTTCACCAAATGATAAAAGGCCAAAGTTTCTATGAACAATAAATAAAAATATATGATCACTACAATATTAAACACAAAATTAATCTTTAACATAATGCACTTATTTAGAGTTTCAATAATCTTAAATTCTTTAAATTGTCTGTATGAGAATTTAAAGAATCTTAATTTCACATATTTTTATATTTAAAAAGATACTAAATTCTACAAACACTTACTTTATACCGTGCCTTTCTTTTTTCTTTTTAACTGGTTTTTCGATTTCCAATGTTGTTTGAACTCTTGGCACTAAATCTGTATAAGGATTTATTATGACTGTGGTAGATATAATTTTGTGGGGATGTTCCGGCCTATCATCAGGACCTATTAGACCTTCGGCTAACTTCAATACATTGTATATTGAATCACCTGAAAGGAATAAGAAAAGTAAAAATTAAATTAAAGCCAATCGTTGAGCATAAGCACAAGCGTGTGACTAAAAATGCAAAAGATTGTAGGTTCGATTACCATTCGAGGAAATGAAATATTTAATATTTTCTTACATTACATTTATACATTACATGTAAATACAAGCAAAAAAAAATAAAAAATTACCAATGACTTTTCCAAATATGGTATGTTTATTTTGCAACTCTGTAGTAGATGCTAAAGTGAAAAAGAACTGTGAACCATTATCATCTTTGCCTGCATTGGCCATTGCAACCAGACCTCGTCTATTAAAACGTAGACGAGAGTGGAATTCATCCTGCAATAATACTTCAAATATTAATAATCAACATAATTATATAGTTATACACAAAATTATAAAGAACTTATTTCATATTTATTATGATTATGAGGTGCTTTCCCTCGATTTGGATATACTGAGTTATATATGACATTGGGTTTTATTGTAAAGCACACAATATTTGTAAATAAACATGAATTGATGAAGAATAAAGTGACTTATCATGATTCTTCTTCCTTCCTATAATAGGCAAAGAGAAACCTTAAAGGCTAAAAGAACACGTTTCACCTGGGGCCTTGCTCCAAAGGCTAAATGGGTATAACTAAGAATCTTCTCTCTGTACAGTCGTGTACGATGTGTACAGTCTTCAACAGGTTATTTTTTTTTATTTTAATTTTACATCAAAATAATTAAGGAAATGTAATATAATGTATAAGCTTGCTCAATAACTAAATTATCAAACTCAAAAACAACGATTCATTTGGAAACAGGAATTTCTTAGATTAGACCATCCTACTAAATAAACTTGCGATTTTTACTATTACTATAAGGACCTACTTTGAAAGGAGCGCCATATATAGATTCACCACCAGTTCCATCACCATTCGGATCTCCACCTTGAACTATAAATTCTGGGACTACTCTATGAAATATTGTGCCTGAAATATATTTTTTTTTAATGAAAAGATACTAATGATAAATGGTAATTTATATTTATCCATAAAACTTACAATTCGATTCCCATAAAGAATCTGAATGATCTGAATTTACTCTTACTTTGAGAGCTTTGAGTTTTAAAATTGGAAATTTATTTATTTAATTAGTTAGCTTTAGTGTTATGACTAAATAACTAAATTGAGTAAAGAAAATAGTGAATAAAAGTGAGGAAATGAAAATAACTCATTCACCCAAATGGGAATTAAACTATTGTTTACATTTTGATTTTATGTTACTGCACATTAACAGCTTCATAATAACAATATAGTGTACCATTATAATATCCTTCCATACATAGTTGTATGAAGTTTCGACATGCTTTTGGAGTTTCTTTTGTCCACAATTCTATGTCTATATCACCTGCTGATGTTTTTAATAATACCTGTAATTTATTTTATAAAAGGAAATTAGTATGAAGTACACTGTATAAATTAGTTTTAAAAAATTAATGTTATTGTTAATAAAGTTCAGTCCATGAGTTTTAGTCACTATGAAGTTAGCTAGACTTAAGTTTAGGATTAACTTTTGTTTTTATAATCTACTCAAGTGAACAATGCTCAAATAATTATTCACCTTTAATGTTGATTATATCAACCAGCTCTTTATTGACATAATATTGTATTCTATGAAAATATATATATTTGTGTACTTTTTATTAAAGTTATTTCTGGAGATAGATCAATTTTGTTCAAAGAACTTATCACAATTTCAATAAACAATATAGGTAAAACTTACTTTGCCGAGTGCTGGCGGTTCTTGTATATAAATATTACTCATATTGCATCACAGTGTGTATTTTTAAAACATAACTTCTTTCTTTTTCTTTGAAAACCATTCAAATAATCCCAGTGTGATAATGGTTTTCTTTATTAAATAGAAGGCCGATATTTCCACTTTGACAAGTTAAGCAGGTTGTTATTTGACGACTTCAAATGTCAATGTCAATTGGAGGATTCGTCCAAAAATTATTGCTGATATTTACAACATAATTGGAAGTAACTTATGGCTGGTCTTAACTCCGCTACCCAAAGATAATAGATTTATCAATTGATAAGAGAGAATGCTGTTAAATAATTTTAACAATTTTAAAGCGTTATTCTACACTTATGAAAAAAACACGGATTTTAGACAACGTATAAAAATTGGAACGTCACAGAATCGCTTGTTTTCATTTCCTAAGTGTGAAATAATAGCATAACAAATATTTAGGATTATTTGCCGTGTGATCCCGGCTTAGAATAGGGTCACCCAGGTACTGTTGGTGTCGTAAGAGGCGACTAAAGTACGTGTGGTAGAGTCATGTCGCCAGTAATGGCAACACGCATGGGCAGACTCGACCGGATTAATACCACCCTCAGCATTTAAAACCGGCGTGAAGTAGTGGCTTTTGCCACTGCGTTTCGCACTAGGTGATGCTGGGCCCCGGTGCCCAACCCCCACCCCTCCCTTGAATATGATAGCGGCACAAAAAGAGAGACTACCCCAGGAGGGTACCAGCGCCTCCGGCGCTGGAGAATCCCTCCCTGAGTCAAGCTCAGGCTGCCCTACGAATTCTGGGGAGGGCACAGAACCGCGCATTCAGAATAATTTTAGACAAGGCAAACGAGGCGTACGCTCCGCGGCAACCCCTACCACGCTTAACGTGGACTTTTGCAACATCAGGGGTCTTCATTCCAACTTAAATGCCGTCCACCACCATCTCGAGACGGCACGGCCGGCCTTGTTATTCCTGACGGAGACTCAAATTGCCCGTCCAAGCGACACAGCCTATCTCCAATACCCCGGCTACAAAATAGAGCATAACTTTTTACCTCATGCCGGGGTCGCTGTGTTCGTAAGGGAGGACCTGAGTTTCCGTCGTCTTTCTAATTTTGAAGGTCAGGACCTGTCAACAATCTGGCTCCGCGTTGACTCGGACGATCGTGTCCGACTCTACGCATGCCTTTACAGGTCCCACAGTGGTAATGCAGAAACGGATCGGCTCATGGAGCACATTCAATCGGCTATTGACGATATGCTCTCACAGATCCCCTCCGCTGAGGTCGTGGTACTTGGTGATTTTAATGCGCATAATGCCAGTTGGCTTTTACGAACGGAAAACGGCCGTTTGCTTTGGCGAACGGAAAAAAAAAAAAAAAAAAAAAAAAAAAAAAAAAAAAAAAAAAAATTTGCAAAACATATAAAAAATACTAAACATTCTACACTTTCCGAATAGAGTTGGTAAATATCGTGAACAGATTCTGACCACCGACTTACTACATTCAAAAATATCAAGTCTTCTTTCTATTCCTGTATTTGAATCTAAAAGAAAATTATTCTTAATTATTATTAGATGTACGTAAAATAATGGCAATAAAGCGTAGTAACATCTAGGCAGCTACTTTTGGTAGCTAATTTAACAGATTGTTTAGTCAATAGGTATGTCTCATATTATAATATGAGATATTGTAAAAGTATTTTGTACTTGATTGGCACATTTGAGTGGAAATATCTTGTTAGTTAATTTTCAAAACCAAAATATTAGAGACCTTTGCGGCGTAGAGGCACAAGGGTACGGGTTAGGGTAAGACTGTAACGCGATATACACCTCTAAACTCCTTTTCAGCCGTGTGGTCCCGGCTTAGAATAGGATCACCCTGGTACTGTCGGTGTCGTAAGAGGCGACTAAGGTACGTGTGGTAGAGTCACGTCGCCAGTAATGGCAACACGCATGGGCAGACTCGACCGGATTTAATACCACCCCCAGCATTTAAAACCGGCGTGAAGTAGTGGCCCTGCGTTTCGCATTAGGTAATGCCGGGGCCCGGTGCCCTTCATCTCCAACTTAAAGGCTGGCAACGCACCTGTGGCTCCTCTGGTGTTGCATGGGGTCGTGGGCGGCGGTGATCACTTACCACCATGGGAGACCCGAACGCTCGTTTACCTTGTCCTCTCCCATAAAAAAACTCAAAGGGGCTCAAAATGGAAATCCTCGTAAATTATATTTAATCTCAAAATCAAATTTCAATACGCATATAAAAAAAATAATACCAATAGTAAAACCTGTTCACGTTACATACGTATACTACAGTCAATAAGTCATGGCTGCCGTATAGTTTTCTGGAAATGGCTGCGCAGATTTGATTTTCAAATTTTCAAATTTTCAAGGAATATATTCTTCCCGAGAGAATTTTAGCGCAATTTAGCGTAAAAGTTCAGAAAATTTCACGACAGCCACAACATGTTGACCGTACTGGCCAGTGTCAATCATACTTGTCCGCCCACACGCTTCACCAAACAGATATAATTGACCTACAATTACTGTTATACTTATGTAAGTTTCGCGCATTTAAGTAGTGTTGTTTGATTTTAATCAATGAAAATCTCATAGCAATAATTTTATTTAACAATATTGAATAAAAAATATATTTTGTGCTTAATTCTGTAATATTTTGTGTTGAATTTTTCGCTCCCTTAGTGAATCCCTATATAATAGGTGATCCGGTGAAAAGTGAAGCTACTTATTACCAGATCTGAAAATCGTATATGTATATAGAATAAAATATTTATAATTATGTAAATAAATATTTATATTTAAAATATATATATATATATGTACTCAGTGAATAGTATGTAGTATAAATATATAATATATTTATATGTATAACATGAGCTAATTTAAACTGCCGAGATATTATCGACGACATTGGAACGTCAAGTCGAAGTCGATCAATTACTATCGATATTTTTGACGTATTGATTATCGATTAAATGACTAATTATTGACTATTGTTTTGATATTTAATTATGTTATAGATACGAATTATTATTTATTTCCAAATATAAATAAAAGTCAGTAAATTCGTTAAATTTGAAGAAAATTAACAAAATTCGCTGACTTCGACTCACAAAATTAAAACACATGGGGCCAATTTTGACTCTTGACTCCAGCTTAGGTTTAAAATTAATAATAAAAATAATAATAAGAGGCCAGTCGTGGCGCAGAGGTACAAAGTGTGACAGCGAAATCGACTGGTTGTGGGTTCGATCCCCACTCGAGTTCTGGTGTCGAGGCAAAGCAAGGTGTTGTGTTCCGCCATTCAACACGCAATCCCTCCAGATTTCGGCGGAATGTGATGGACGGGGTCTGTGTGAGGGATATAGCATAAAGCTGATATTTTAAAAGTTCAAATTAATAAATGATATAAAGCATACAAAATAAACTTCACGTTTAATCCGACGTATGGAGGGATAGGCCGAGTTAACGTAGTGTTAACCGCAAGGTGCTCCTTTCCCCATACATCAACCAATTTTCGATACAGAACTCTCAACACAGCACTTTACGAAAATGAGGAAACTAAAACAATTTATTCCCCTGCATGTGAATCAACTCTTTATTTCTTAGTATCTATAACAAATATCTCACTTCCACTGAACGTATAGCACCAAATAAATATGTATTCATATTAAAATATGAAACAAAAATTATTGAGCTGTCAAAAGCTGTTTTTCGAAATATTTTCTCATTCTGCAAGTGAGCGTGACACCACGTCGAGGTTAAATTATTTGGAGTATGAGGGTTCTTTGTGTTATTATAATTATCTTTTTCTTATCTAGTAATATTTTTTACAGCGTCGAACTGTAAACGCGGTGATTGTGTGTTTGACTCCCAGTCGGTGTAGTACACGTGCAATGTTTCGAATTTAGTCGAAATAGAAAGAATGGAGTGTCTTAACACTAGATTATCTGTCTACCTTGCTATGTGTTGGATTAAGTATAAATCTGAAATATTTTTTTTTAATCTAAGGCATACTTACTACTTTACTTTCAATATGCCTTTACCACTTTCCGACAAGTATTACAGACATAACGTGTTGAGCGGCGGAAGTAAACGCTGCATTTTGCATTACTTCGTACTAGAGAAAAAAATAATAATAATTCATTCTCCCAAAGGAATCGAGCCCATCACCGTCGCGTTTACAATTAGAAGCTCATTTGCTCTTTAATATTTTTATTTTTAAACGTAAGAAATAAAATTATTAAAAAAAAACAATAAAATTATACAGAACACCATTAAGCAAACGAAATTCACGCTGGCAGCTATTTTTTGTTCTACAAACTGACATGTTCTGGTCGAAATGTGTGTAAGGTCGAACTTATATGTTAGTGCTTTAAGTTATATCTACTTTCGGTTGTAAAACTAGTTGATAAGGACATTTAAAATTAGATTTTGGTAATAAAGTACGGTAATATATACATGACATGTTTGAGACGTGATAATGGCGGGTTCAAATCCAAATCGGAAATCGGATCCACGAAGGTCGTTTTCTTGTGATTAAAATAAATAAAAAAATGAGTAAATCAGCTTCACGCTCACGCTCTATCCCGCACACGCACCCCTCACCGCGGGGTAGGGAATCTAGTATTAAGACACTCCCACTTTCTGCCGAATTCTGGGGGCATTGCGTGTTGAGTGGCGGAAACGCCGCGCATTTGCCTCGACACCAGAGCGAAGAAATGGAAATATAAATTTAAATAAATATTTCATCTCCTCAAGTGGAGATCGAAGCCGATCGACGGTCACACTTTGTGTCCCTGCGCCACGACTGGCCTCTTAATATATTCTCTGGATAAAAAAAAATATAGTTATTTGCTGACTAGTTATATTAAATCGAACCTATTAAGCTCTAAGATTATGTTAACAAGCTGTGTCACAGGTGTCTGATGTAACCACTTGATGGCTATCCACTGGTGTATATGGACATTCTCCATAACGAGACCGAATGTCCTCTGTAACATGATAAAAAAAGTAATCTGTATTTTAAAACAAATTACAAACGATTTTCATATACTTGCCAACTATTGATAGTATTACATACAGAATAAGCTTAGATAATATTGAATTTTCACCAAAAGTTATATCGTTTGTTGATTTTGTGAATGTTGAGGCCGCTGTTGTGCATTGGCACGAGTAGATTCGATTCCTGAGAATGACATATTTAATATTATTCCATTTCCTCAAGTAGGAATCGAACCCACAATCTGTCGCGTTTAGTCGCACGCTTGTGTCCCTGCGTCACACTGCGTCACAACTGGCCTTTACCTTAACAAAAACGAGGAAGAAGTCAATATGCCATCACATGTTAACTCACGATTTTAATTTATCTCTAATATTAAGGTTATTTCGTGTTAAACAGCGACACGCCTACAATCTATGATAAGCATAACGATAACATATTTTTTTTTGTCCAATATCTAAATTGACTGACAAAAAATATCACAAATTGAATAAAAATATAAACATGAAAACATTTAATTTAAAAAAACTAAAAACACACGGCAGAAAATATTTTTGATAAAAGCAGAGCTATTGAAAAACAACAAGCGCAATTCAAAATTGGTAATCTCGAACTTTTTCAGAGATGAGATTAACTGAAATTAATCGTTACTTATCTATAATATTGTTTTATGTACATATTAACGTACAGGTGAATATTTTAAACGGAAATCGAACTGAAAACTACAAAGCTAAAAAAATATCATAAGTCGTAGGGTCAAAAGTGATGACCGCAAGGTCTTTATAAACACGACCTTCGTTGCGTGCGAAAATTGATACGTCGATCCTATAGATAGTATTATTCAATAAAATATTAATAATTTAATAACAAAAATATTTTTAATTGAACACATATTAAGTATGACTGTAAACGTTTACTCTGGCTTCAATCCCCACTCTATGTAAAAAAATATTGTCATTTTCTCTGTCTCTATTGAGAGAAGCTCGCTCTAGAAAGAGATAATGAAATAATGTATAAATATTTTTTTTAGGCTTCTGTGCCCAATAGGTAAAACGGGAACCTATTATTAAGATTCTGCTATATATCTCTGTCTGTATTTCACCAGGTTCTATGTCATAAAACTTGATAGTTAGACATTTAAAATTTTCACACGTGATTTGTCTTATCAGTTATATATATAGTTTGTTTATATAGTTTGTGTATATAGTTTGTTTACGTTAACGAATCTACCGCTCTTTGAATATTAGAAAGAATCTTAGTTTTTTTTATCAGCTTCACGCTGTATCCCGCACGCAAGATAGGCAGAGGGTACCTAGTGTTAAGTCACTTCGTTCACCACGAGCCACCAAATTCTGGAGGTATTGCATGTTGAGTGGCGGAACTCAACGCCACGCTTTGCCTTGACACCAGAGCAGAGAAATAAAAATATAAATGTACATTAATATAAGCAAAAAGAAATAAATAATAATACTATGAAAAAAAAATACTTGTTGATTACATCTCGCATTAAACCACCAATATCTATATCATTACAATCTAAATTTCAAAGGCGACCTACAGAACCTTAGTTCAGTCAGTCATTACTAACGACACGCACACGTTGTTAATATAGTTTATTTATTTATTTATTTATTGAAATTATATATTTAATTAAAATGTTAAAATCAATTGCTATATTTTTTATGGGTGAGTTTTCTATTTAAGATAATAATTATTAAATTAAAAAATGAAAGGCGAATTAAAGACAAAACCTGAATTAACTTCTAGCTCTAACAGCGATCCTGGGTCAGCATCCCAAAGATTTTGAATACTATCACATACTGCATTTGGAACATGATCCTCCTCTCCATCCAGTACTGGACCGAGCGCCACCCACCCGGTTCTCCTGTGAAGGACGTAGCAGGGGGTATTACGCTGATGTTGATAGCGGATGCCAGGTAAGAAATATACAGATTTATTATCTGTTCACATTTTTTTTTATCTAAGTCGTTTTTGTTCGGGAACAGGTATTTTTTGACAAATAGTATAATAGTAAGCAGACATTTCCGGTTAGAATCGAACAAGTCAAAGTTATTTTTTTTTTCATAGTAAGAACTTACATGATAATATTTTGAAAGTCTAACAACCACCAAATAATTAATTCGTTACTCCTGAGAAGAATGTTTATTAAAATTAATGACGCAGATTGGAGAAGAAATTCATTTAAATAATATATATATTAATTATTAATTGTTCTATCACGTTATTATCAAAGTTTTATTAATGGAATATTTTTTGAGAGTACACAATGAATGTGAACTGAAGTCTTGCAACCATTGTTTATTTCAGGCATATCACTTTTGTTGGCATCAGCGTTTGGTAAGCACAGACTTGTGCAGCAATGGAACACTCTTCAATGAACAATTTCAGGTACTTTCAATGTAATACAGCCTACAGATTTTACACAAGTTGTAACAAACGTAAAAGAATGTCGACTTAGCTAGATGAGAACGAATGGCTTAGTGGTCAGAGCGCTTGGGCGGTTTCCAAGAGGTGCGGGCTTAAATCCCGCTACTATATTTTTTTAAACGATTCCTTAATTTTTCCTCCCTAACTAAGTCTAAGAACACTTTAAAAATTATCAAAAAAACGGTATACTTATACAGGGTGGAAGTGGAATCGAACAGGAATCGAACTCACAATAGTCGCGTACCGGTCACACTCTTGTGCCCCTGCGCCTCCACAATTATAGTTAAGTTTAACATCAAAATAACATCATAGACTACAACAAACTATACTTATAGATACATAATAAATAGACTACAACTAACTATACTTACAGATACATAATAGAATAATTCTTGCTTGCAGGTGTGCGACCATTTCTACAATGTACGCTGCGGATCGCCCTATGAAGATTTGTGATACATTACATTAGTTCCTTTATGATTTAACAATATATTATTATACATTATTTAATATAGAATCTTTTATTAAAATTTCTAACAAATTTTGGAATTAAATCATAAGTTATGTGACTGGATCGAAGCCATATTATCTTGATTAGGCTTAAATACTCTGTCAATCCTTTAAACAATGGATATGAAGCATGTGAGAAATTGTTTATTATTAGTAAAAAAAAGCTCCTTTTTTCCTCGCTCTTTTAATAACAAGCCAAAACTTTGTCGAGTAGTGAAACTATTTTATGTCTACTTAGTAAGTACTAAGTTTCACAAGCGGGTTCATTACTAAATAAAAATAAAATTAGTGACCAATCACTCTGTTCTCCACTTTCACCAATAATAGAATACACAATTATCATATGATGCCTGTGTAGTAAGTATATTTGGTTCATTCATTAAAATCTTCATAAAAATAATACAATAAAAATGTTAAGCACTTAATTGGTTTATACATGCAATAAAATATGATAACGCTTATTTAGTCAATATTAATAGTAAAATTAGATAGAGTATTAGGTAGTTCGTCTTTGTATCGTATCTTCTTGTATTTAAAGGGTTAGTTAGGCGAAACTGGCCTATAGTGAAAATATCTTTATTTTTTATCTATTGTGTCTGTACTAGATAGTGTATGAATTTCAAGTTACTAAATATTTCCATTTCTTGGCTCTGGTGTCGAGGCGAATTGAGTTCTGCCACTCAACACGCAATGGCTCCAGAATTCGGCAGAAAGTGACACTAGGTTCCCTCTGCCTACCCTGCTGTGTGCAGGATACAGCGTGAAGCTGATTTAATTTTATATTATTTGTTGAGTTCCTCGACTTAATATTTAATTTCGAAATTTTTCAAAAAGTAGAAAGTTACATTCTTCACTCTTAGGACTCCTATCAAGGACGTAAACCTGTATTGTAAGAAAATATTATATGCATGATGTGGAAGACTCAATAATTTTCAATAATTTCTTGTACTTAAAGAAAATCACTAAAATAACATTCTTTAAGTACAAGGAATTATTTAATTGAATTGTTTGAAAATTTATTAGATTATTTTTTTTAATATAATGTATATAAAATTCATATATTATTGAATGAAACGAAGAAAGTAATGCTATTTATATTGTATTTGTATGTCTCGTTTATCTCAAGTTCATTGGTGTTACATAGCTTATCTATAAACATTATCATGCTATAAAAGACCGAGTCATGTCAAATATAATTATAATCTTAAAACTCTTATACGAAACTAGTTTAAAATATTAATATTAATTATGTCCAATAAAGTGGCCGTAGTGACTGGCTCTAATAAAGGTATAGGTTACGGAATAGTCAAAGAACTATGTAGGAGAGGAGTTGGTGTAGTTTATTTGACAGCAAGAGATGTTACAAGAGGCCAAAAAGCTGTAGAAAACCTCAATAAGGAAGGCTATTATCCACTTTTCTACCAATTAGAGGTAACCGACAGGAACTGTGTCAAAAAATTTGCAGAACATTTAAAAGAAAAACACAGAGGACTCGATATATTAATCAACAATGCGGGAGTGATAACAGCTGATTTCACTAGAACTACGTACGAAGACTCTAAATATGTTATAGACGTCAACTATAGAAGTATAGTTATCATTCAAGAATACATTTATCCAATTCTTAAATCTAATGCACGTGTAATTAACATGTCCAGTGACTGTGGACATATTTCATTTTTGAAGAACAAACACTGGATAAGTCGACTTATAAGTGACGACATTACTATCAATGATACAAATGCCTTTGTTAATTGGTTTTTAGAATCTGTCAAAAATAATACAGTGAATGAAGAAGATTTTGAAGAAAAAGAAATGCTAGCTTATAGGGTATCTAAAATTGCTGTTAGTGCCCTAACAAGATTACAACAGAAGGAAATAGATAGAGATATATCTATAAACTCTTTAAATCCAGGATTTGTGAGAACTGATATGACAAGAAACGCTGGTCATTTAAACATAGATGAATCAAGTGCTGCTCCAGTTTTTTTAGCTTTGGACGTTGACCAGTCTGTTAAGGGCAAATACTTTTGGTTTGACAAAACTGAAAAAGATTGGCATCCAGATATGAAGATACACAGTTTGTATGAAGATTTTGAAAGAGGTTTGAAGGCGGCAGGCAGTTACAGTTGATTTTTAAGATTTCACTTTTGAATCAAAATAAAATAACAAATGCTTATATTTAAAAATATTTTTATTTCTTTGTCGTTATCACAATATAGAGTATTATCGTGAAATTAAAAATCTCAAGTAAGTATTAACTGTGAATTATAACATTTTAATAATATATACTTATATTAATAATATATATTTTTTATAGTAAAGGAGAAAGAAAATAATTAAAATTAAATAAATATAGTACAAAAAGTATATATAGTATAATACAAAATTATAAAGAAAATAATGTATATTACCATCTAATTATTTTAATATAAACATTGTATAAATGTTATTATTTTGTATATAAAGATAATAATTCACATCCACATACGAGTGTATCTCTTATGAGTTATGAGTATTTTGTAATTTTTACTCAATTCTTGATAGAGTTTTACATATTTAGTCCAAACTTAAAATATAACACTAAATTACAATTTAACGTATATTATAATAATATTATAAAAAAAAATTAAACAAAAAATCATCAATATTTCGTAAAAAAAACACACACCGTTTGCTTGAGGCATCTTATTTTGTAGAACTAAAACTTAGTATTAAGATTCGATTCTCTAAGTACCTGCCAAAACTTTGAAAAATTGCGTGGCGGAACTCAACGCCGTGTTTTGTCTTATTACAATATACGAAAACTAGGAAAAAGAAATCATTCAACCTGACCCACAAGGTTGTTTATATATTGAAGATAGTAGTGCCGCTGCATCACGACAGTCTTAATTTTCTAATATTATCATCCGATAATAATCGTTTCCTTATCGAATTTTAAACTAATTTAACAGATATACACTTGGTAACATATATGTTTTTAAATAGAAAATCCAAAATCTCTTACACAATATTGAAATATAAACGGCAAAGGTTTCTTCTTTTTTTATCATTAGTTCCTAAGTTTTTATCAAATAATTACAGTACGGTTGAAGTGTCGTGGGCACTATGACGTCTCAAAATTTTTGTATTTTGTTTATGGGTTAAGTAGAAAAAAGTAAGAAAAATCTTAAAATAAAATTGGTGCAGCCATCTACAGCTAAATTCAAGAAGGCCACGACGCGTTGACCATTCTATATACAGTAAATCCAAAGGGACTTATTGTTGCTAAAAAACGTATGTGTATTAATACATAACTATAAATGAAAGAATAAACACAAAAGTGAAACTAGCAACCACTATATGTGAAGAATCCTTATCATCGTCTTTAGATTTTATCTCATTCTCTTTCGTAACTCTGTCAATTTCATCTAAAATCTTCTTCTCTTCCATCGCTATAAGTGTAGCTTCATTTATAGTCCTCATAAGAGGGTAGTTAGAATAATCTATTTCTGGTAACCGCAAATATAACTTGTTGTTGGAAGCCACGTATGATGTACGCCGACTTAAGTTTTCTATGCGATGTGCTGAAATAATAATTAAAACACATTATAGTATTGCACATATACGAAATTGATCTAAGTTCTATTATTACTTAATAGTTTTCACTATTGGATTATACAAAGTGCAATGTTGGGTTTGATCCACCTTTCAATATAATATACAAATTATTTAAAATTAAAGTAAATAGGAAGAAAACTATAATACTGTAGGATATAACATACAGTGAGGCACAAGGGTGTGACTGTAACGTGACGGTTGTTTTGAAATATTTATTTACGTTCATATTTTCTTCGCCCTGGTGACGAGGCAAAGCGCGTCGTTGAGTTCTGCTACTTAACACACTATGCTTCCAGAATTCGGCAGAAAGCGAGGAATGGAGTGTCTTAACAATAGGGTTTCTCTGCCTACCTTGCTGTGTGCGGGATACAGCGTGAAGCTAAATTAAATTAATAAATAGATTGTTTCTTTAGTTAGAATATAGGTTGTTTAAATCAAATAACGGAATTGAGCACATTTATTGAGCTTTCAAGGGACAGCTTAAATTGATCACGATCCTTAAAAACATGTGATTTCTTCATTTTTTCTGTCAATTCAAAAAAATTTACATACCATCAGGCAATTTAAGGTTCTTTAAAGCTTTCCGAAGAATAGGACTGTCGGCAATATCATTGTATCTCTGCGTAAAATCCAAATATGTATCAGGTTCTGGGTCACACGAGCCTCTAAAGTCATCTGTATCTATACTCCATACCATGAGACCTCCAAGACCATAGTCAATCGCCATTCTGATAACAGAAACATTAATTTAAGAGTCAGTTAATTTAGAATATCTTTACCAACCAGTGTTGGTACAAGTTGGTAAGTTTGCTTGGATGAACGCGCTAATCTCAGGAAAAATTATATAAAAAGACTTAAGGAAAATTACCTAAGAAAATCCGTTACCTGCGCCTTCGCCCCCCTGGTCAAATGGAAGTAGTAGTAGCTTATGCGTAAGACATGACACATTGTAAAAGATAGTATGGAAATAACGTATCAAGCTTTTACAATATTACTATAGAAGTTTAGAAGGATAGTTTAACTTACTTGACCTTAACAGCTATTGATCTGGGATTGTCATAAACAATAACGCGCTTGCCGTCTCTTAGGTAAGGTGAGGCACTTTGAGAATCCCAATGGCGCGTCCATCTTGATGACTTATTAGTCGTTTGCATGCAAATCTATAAATAATTATAAATACAATTTAACATCTATTTGTAATGATACAAAAGTAATAATTAATAAAAATAGCTTAGTTAAATCTTCATAACATTATTAAAGTTGACATATGATTGACTAATCTCTTATAATATAAGGATTCAAATTTCACTCAAGGGAATTTCATACTTATTAACATAACATAGCCTCACAGTGTATCACACGGGGTAGTCGGAGAGAACGGAGCCTCAAAAAACCCTACGGTTACTATATACCTCTTTCGCCTCATCTACTGTCATCAACCACTTCCTACCTTCCTCCTCCAGTATCTTTCATACTGTATTTTCAAAGGCCAACCATGGTACCAGTAACCGATAGGAGAGGCAGAGGGAGACAATTATCTCTCTTATCGATCACTTTTCCATCGTAAATCTTTTTTTGCTCTTTCTGACCATGACATCCTTTCCAGTATCTGCATGCATCTCGTATCTTCCATCGTTCTACTTCTACCACTACGCCTACATAGTGATGTTTGTATGTAGATCTCTAACAAGGAGCTAAGCAGCTCACTATGACGTCTTTATGTATCTCATTAAGAATAATTTTCTCTAACACACCTCGTTATATCCAATAAATCCATTTTCTTTAGTCCAAGGTCCTTGGAAACCAGTGTCAAGCGTTGGTGTCAGTCCAAATTGTATATTACTCACATCTGGATTGGTCAGAATAAAGTTCCGCCCATACATCGGCAAGCCAAGAACCATCTTGTATGGACTGACGCCATGGGATAGTAAATATTTTATTGTATATTCCTGAAAACAGATTTAATAAAAAAATGTAAAAATATTAAAATAATAATAAAAATATTGCGGCGTTGAGTTCCGCCACTTAATACGCAATGCCTCCAAAAATCGGCGGAAAATGGGGAACGGAGTGTCTTAACACAAGGTTGAAGAGTGAAGATGATTTTTTTTTTAGTAAAAAGATCTACAATAAAATTATTTACTCTATTATACCTTCAATATAATATTAGGCTATTAATTTTATATGAATATATAAAATTAATGCTAATTTTATATGAATATATAAAATTAATGCTAATTTTATATATTCATATAAAATTAGAATTTGTAAGTCTGGGAACAAAAATTTAAAGAAACAAAAGTGTTGCTTTTTAAAAATAAAAAAAATCGTGATAATAATTAAATAAAAATATTTGTACATACAACACTCAATACGTCGTCTTCGTCTTGTCCTCGCAACGGAGCGTTAGCTCCGACTAACTTGTCCCAAGTACCGTGGTAGTCGTAGCACATCATGTGTATTAGATCCAGATATCGACTTAATTTGCCCAACTCGTAAGCACTGTCCATGGTGTCCTTGCCAGCTCCCAACGCCGCTGTCAGAATGTAGTCGTAGGGCTCGAAAGCTTGTTTCAGTTCCTGGAATAGAATATTATAAGTGGACAATATTTTGAAAACTATTTTTTTTTAATTTAAAAATATTGTAATATGCATAATATAAAACCATTTATAGACCAAAGTTTATATTTAAAAGGCACCCCATAATGTCCAATGTGCAAAAGATTTAAGAATTGTAAAGTGACAGCGTCTTTACAGTGGGATAGAGACTGATAAGAGTTGGCGGCGTTGAATTCTGTCGCTCAACGTGGGAGAAAAGTAGAGAACGGAATATTTTTATATTAGGTTTAAAGGGGGAAAAAAAGCTGAAGCTGCTACTAACCTTGACCAAAGCTACATAGTTCGCCTTGTCTTCGGGATTACCACCTCTTTTAGTTGGATATTCCCAATCTAAGTCAAGTCCGTCAAAGCTGTATGTCCTGAAATCAATAATCTTTGTTTTTAGAAAATATTTTACTTCAAGCCTTTAACATTTCTATTTTGTATTTTATTTCGACATATATGATTGTCTTTTACAGCTTGAATAAATAATTCAAGGTACACAAAAATACACAAATTGAGCTCCGCCATTTTCCGAGACATACGAAATTTGGGTGGAAAATGGAGAACAGTGTGTTAACACTAGATTCCCTATGCCTACGCTACATGCGAGATACTGCATTAAGTTAAAGTAATGTAATAAGTAAAAATACTTACTTAAGAAAAACAAGAACACTTTCAATAAATTTCGCTCTAGTTTCAACTTTAGCCGCCATTTTGGAGTATTTTTCAGATCCTTCGTTCCAGCCTCCGATGGCTATAGTAACTTTAAGATGAGGATACCTCTGCTTAAGCGATACTAAACGTTTGTATCCACCTTTACCGTAGTCTTTCTCTAAATCTTGCCATGCATCTGAAAAATTGTAATGATTTACTTTGAAATTATTTATAATTTTATATAACCAATTGTGATTAAACCACAAAAGGTAGCCAAAGTATCTAATAAATTGCATTTTCATTTCTTCGCTCTGGTGTCGAGGCAAAGGGTGGCGTTGAGTTCTACCACTCAACATGCAATGCCACCAGAAAGTGGAGAACGAAGTGTCTTAACACCGAGGTTCCCTCTGCCTACCCTGCTGTGTGCGGGATATAGCGTAAAGCAGTTTTTTTTTTTATTTTGAATAAGTTACTTTCCTTTTCTTGTTCTTATTCGTCATTAGTCAAAGCGCGGCATTGAATTCCGTTCAACATTGTATGTCTCGAAGCTTAGGTGCCATATCTGGAATACAGAGTGAAGCTCAAAAAAAATACCATGTAAATATACGTACCAAGACTCTTAATGCTATAAGTGCTCTCGTCAAGTCCAGCGAAGGAGTAAACTAAATGGGTACAAAGGGATGGTTCCAGATTGCCCAGGTCAAATTTCCCTTCTCCTGGTCTGTACACTGCCCATGTGGCTACATAGCATACAACTGCCTTGCCGTGTGTGGGTCCTGAAAAAGAAATAAAACGAAACTGAAGTATAGTCATCGGCTAATATGCTTATATAATTTTTTTTGCTTTTTACGCCCGAAATGATAGCGGACTCGGATATTCTTATACGTTTTCTAAAAGATGGGCCTTAGATTTTTCTATGAGGAAAAATTATAGGACCACCGCGGGGTAATATGACAGTGTCTGGTTGCACAAAAGTTGCGGGTTCGATCGCATCACTAAAAATGAATTAATTACAATTTTTGTCTTTCGACATAAATTATCTCGAAAACTGAGGGAGGGAATTTTTAAAAAAAATTCAATAATTCAATAACTGTTAAATTATTATAAAGTAGTATATATTTTATAAATGCTATTTAGATTTTATACATAGAAGCTTTTCAAGGTTATAAGCCGGTTTTTCCATATATTTAGCATACATAAGCACATGTAAAACAACTATATCAATTGTCTGTTTATAAAATTCCACTTTAAGCTGTGAATTTTTCATTTTATGAACAATAATGATAATCTAAAGAAAATTGAATGGAGAGTGGGAAACAGAGTATCTCCAAACTAAAATATGTACATCGAACACATTGTTTTCTACGTTGCAATCGGTTAAAAAGAAACATTTGGGTCAGTCCATACATTGAATATCAGTACCTACTACAAACAATTTTGAAGCACTCGCTTAGAAAATGTCCTCGAGCGTGAAATAGCTGCGACAGTTATATTGTGCGAGTATGTGACATTTTATATTACATTTTATTAAATAAAACCACAAGTAAAGTAAAGTAGATATTTTTTAGTTTTCTAATTGTTATTTTAATTATTGTACATTTTGTTCGGACTGTGATTAATTTCAATATAATCTCTTCACCTGTTGTAGAGTGAGTTACTTTTGGCTCTCTTAGAATGTTGGTCTTAGCTTATATTCATTTGACCATGGGAACGAAGCTGCAGGTGAAAGCTAGTATTATAATAAAATGCGTAACGATTTCCTTCTTTACATCGCTATGTTCATATATTGTGTATCATTATAAATAATTAACTAAACATGTCATTAAAAGCACCTGCTCATTAATGATCATATAAACCACCTAAAGAAGTAAATAACCATATAATGTGAATATATTAATAATTATAATTATTTTAAAGCTTAACGTAATAACAGAAGCTTATATATATATATATTATTATTGGTTTCCAGTTTAAAGGAAAATAAGAATCGAATACTATAATGCAATTAATAATAATAATAATCTTTATATAATTTTTAGAAGATATTGTATATTTTTGCACGAAAATGAACTGAACATCCTCACATACTTTGACATATATAATATCACGTATAATTTATGATCTAAGTAACCACTCTGTTTTAGGGGGAATTCTCACGGCACCCGTATTGCCGGCCAGTTTATATGAAAAACAAGGGGCACAGCAGGGTAGGCAGAGGGAACCTCGGTGTTAATACACTCCGTTCGACTCTTTCTGCCGAATTCTGGAGGTATTACTACTATTTCCTTAACATTAATTAATTATTTAATTGATTACTATTATTTCCTTAATAATTTCGAAAAGTCTTCTTTTATCACGAATTTCGAGTTTTAGCTTTTTGTCGCTAGTAATTTTAACTTTGTATTGTCTGTCAGTTACTTAAAGATATATATAATTTTATAATAATAATCTTTGGTAAATAATGGATATAAGAAACCAATATGTTTATTACAATTCGCCTTAGTCACAAATAACAGGAAAAAAGCAAAAATGTAATGTCACACATAATAACGTGTAGGTATGGACTCCGCGATCGAACTCTTAAATTATACATTTATAATCTAGCCTAAAATAATTTAAAATGAACAAGAAACGAAGCCTTGATTGTGACTACACGGCTGTGTGCGATAATTACTACTACCGCACAGAGTAGAGCCTACATTTTTAATCATCTTCAATTTCCACCCGAATTCGTGACATTGCGAGTCGAATAGCGGAACTCAACGCCGCACTTTGACGTACCATTGCGAGGATCGTAGATCAAGGAAAAAATATATATAAAGTAAAAAATGTGTAAAGTAATTTTAGCACTAATTAGTTTCGTTCTATCATAATTATTGTTGTAATTTACTTAATTTTTAATGACAAATTTATTACTTTTGCTATTAGCTTCACGCTGTATCCCGCACACATCAGGGTAGACAGAGGGAACTGGACACTCCGTTCCTCACTTTCTGCCGAATTCTAGGGGCATTGCGTGTTGAGTGGCAGAATTCAACGCCGCGATTTGCCTCGACATCAGAGCGAAGAAAAATGGAAATATAAACATACAAAAATATTTCACTTCCTCAAGTGGGAATCGAACCCACAACCGTCGTATTTACGGGCGACACCCTTGTATCACTTTTTAATTTATTAAATATAAGAAATGCTATTTTGTTATAGATAATCATTTATTTCTAGGGTAAACAGCTATAGTCAAATTTCATTCAAACTTTGGCGTCATCATATCAACTTGAATGTCACATGTGACAGACAATAGTTATTATTTATTACATTATCAGAAATTGTACAACTTTCTCAGCGGAGAGTAGAGACTGAGCTCTACTTTCCGTTTGCTTAAAGTTGAGTTGAAAATAAGTAGAGACCACCAGAAAATTTTTTATGAATCAACTTCACGCTGTATCCCGCATACAGCAGGGTAGGCAGAGGGAACCTAGTGTTAAGACACTCTGTTCCCTACTTTCTGCCGATTTACATGAATATTATTGATATAATAACATGATATTTATGAATGCTTGTCCCAATTCGGATTGTAACTATCGTATTCAATGAGTATATATCGCTAATTATTATATATTTAGCTTATTTTTTTTTATATATTTTCGTGTACTTTTTATTTACTCTTGCAACTTTATGAATATTTTGTTTCCCTCTCATCTAATTATATTAATTATATTATTATTATTTACATATAATTTTTAACATGTACACACGATTATTTATGAGTCATTCGCTGCGCCGAGGCTACGGACACCTTTCACTTACCGCCAGAGATTTGTCCCTCCAGGAGCGAGGTCACCGCCGCTATGACGAAACAGAACAACACTATTTTAAACATTTTAAACCGATGTTTTTTTATATTTATGTTTAAAAACAAAATTTTTACAAATTATACATTAATTTTTAAGCACACGTCGTTTCGACGTAACATTCTTGCAGACTATGATGCTTGACATTTTCAACACGATTACGTTCCCGCTGTTCTTGTTAAACAAAAGTGGACTAAAACACATACAAAATAGAGTCCAAATTATGTTATACACCTTGAAACTACCCTTTTCATTATGTTTTAAGAAAAAGCTACTTTATACTTCGGCAATATGGTTGAATTTTCTGTAAGCAAAATTTTATCCGATCCAGTTGACCAATCTCAAGTATAAGCTATGCTAAGTTCTACTTTAAAACAATGTTGTTACGGTATGTTTTTCTTTAAAGACTAGAATAACAGGTTTCTGCGTAAGAGCGCTGTCGAAAGTGACTTACGTTGAACCAAGAAATAGTCGCATCAATAATGGACGTTTAAAATTAACATTTTATAAGTTTTTGTTTTCAGCAGCAAGCAAGACGAACAAATGGTTAAGACATTTCATAAATTTCCTAATTTTCGAGACATTGCATGTTGAGTATCAGAACTCAGGACCGCGTGTAGTTTCTAATCTTCATCCGTCTCTCTTTACTTTCTTTTAGGTTTATTCTCCGGGAGTATGGGGGAGCATTAGAAGAGAATTCTAAATATTTTCACGGAAACAGGAAGAAACGGGATTTTCAGGATTTAATCTTAAATCTTAAAATCCACGCAAAACAAAGTTTCAGACGGCGACTAGTATTTTATTCTATGATAAATACAGCAATTATGCTTCTCATGTTGATCTTGACCTTTATCCCTTATATATTATATGCAAATAGAAACTTTAAAGTTCAGCTAGTTTTAATCTAATAATTTTCATATGCATTCAAATATCTTCATTTAACTTCACGCTGTATCTCTAGCAAGGCAAGCGGAAAGCACAGTTTGATGACGTGGAACTGATGATGAAGACCATAGATGGCCAACGTAGTTGTAATTAATTACTTATACTGTAATATTGACAAGGAAAAAAATTGTTACAAAACTAACTTTTCTCCAGAGATGAGATTGAACGTACTCGTTGGAAGATACATCCTTTTAAGGTCTACCCATCACCTACAATCGTGAAATAAATTATTTTTTTAACAAAAAAAACCGACTTCAAAACAACAAACTAAAAGGTAAAAAATAAAGAAAAGATTTTATATATTTTTTTTAAAGTCGGTGTCATGGTAATGTTACAACAGCCTTACACCATTGTTGGTCTATCACAGATATATCTTAAAAGAGGTAAAAGAGGATGTAGGATAGAGGATAAATAAAAAACACGGCATAATTTTTTTAAAAAAAGTTTTATTAATAACAAAATAAAAATAAACAAGGAGATCAAATCAGCCAAACGTAAGTACAATAAATAATGGCAAGTAAAACTAAAATTTGTTGAGATAACTCAATAGTGAAAGCGTCGATACAATAAACATTATAAACTAATTATCTAATGACTCTATTAACAAAATTATTTTGAATTGGAATTATAATTAAAATAATTACATACGAGCATTTTTATCATTTACCAACTCTGATTAGACACGGCGTTATTATATATATATATATATATCGTGTATATACATTATGTATTGAGTGGTAAAGTTTATTGTCATGCTTTGTCTTGTACGAGCAGGGAGCGAGAAAATGAAAATAAATCATCCGAGTTGGAATCGAACCCAGAACCGTCGCTCATACAGTCACATGCTATGACACGGCGGCCTATTTTTACAGTTATCCTAAAAATCTATGTAATTAGTGATAGGATTTATAACTTCTTTTATCCAATTGGCAGTTATTTTGACATTGTGATATATCCCCGGTTGATGGTCAACTCCACAGCCGAAGCCAGCGGAAGTTATACCTACTAAGTAGTATCTTCCACTGTCTAGTACTATCAGGGGACCACCGGAATCACCTAAAATTTAAAGAAGGTAAATATTCATATTTTTCTATCTTCACGATGTATTCCGCTGTATAGGCTAGGCAGAGGGAACTTAGTGTTAAAACACTCTATTTTCCACTTTCCGTCGAATTTTTAGAGGCATTGCGTGTTGGGTGGCGAACCTCAGCACCTGGCTTTTGTGCCTTCATATGATGCCTTGGTTCCAGACCGAAGTAATAAAAATATTGATAAATAATAGTTCATTCCCTCGAGTAGGAATCGAACCCACAATCGTCGCGTTACGGTCTCACCCTTGTTCCCCTGCGCCATGACGGCCTCAGTATAATTTCTGTATTTCAATATCTGTGTTTCTATGTAATAAAATTCTAATCTCATCAAATGTGACACTTGAAATATTAGTAAATATAAGATTATTTTTACCTAAACAAGCGTCCTGGTGGCCATCCGAGTGTCCCGCACAAATCATCTCAGAATGGATCTCGACTAATATTTGTTTACTCTGGTGCCAATTTATACACTGTTCTGTGCCTGAAAATTGCATATATAAGTGTGTAACTTTTCTTTTTCCGGCATAGCAACTTATAGGGGCTAGGGGGACTTTTTGGCTCCATTTTCGAGATATTTCGTTAGAGATTAAGATTCAAACCCAAAACTATCGCGTTAATAGTCAAATGTCCTCACAAATTAATCAATTTTAAACATAAAGATATAAAAACGTAATATATTATATTGAAAATACTTTAAGAGAATATAGATATAAAAAATGCAATGATAAATAATGAAAAGAGGTATCATTTTTTTTATGATTTAAAAATACTAGTTTTTTTGTGTTTGTATTTTTACGCAATCACTTTCGTTACGCTATCCACTTTCTAAAAAATTTTCGGGACATTGAAGTGGAGCTCAACGCCACGCTGTCTTCTTACCAGATCGAAGAAACTAAAATTAATTCCCAGTGGGGATCGAACTCGCAACGGTCGCCTTTATAATTAGACATTCTGCCTCTACAACAAGACAGCCTCTATATGAATATATAGAGGCGTATACAAAAATAATAATAAAAACTTACTCAAAATAGGCACAATGGCGGATCTCAGGAGATTAGTCCCAGTGTGACCGTTACTTGCATCAGTCTTACCCCAGCCAGCAATTACTCCAGACTTCCCTCGCAACTCCAAGTCCGTGTCAGGCAAGCATATAGGCAGGATGTGGCTAGTATAGATGATGGAGTGTGACAGCTTCAATAGAGCTATGTCGTATCTATCAGGTTGCGTCATTCGAAACTTGAAAAGAGGATGTAGTATCTTCTGGACAACCCTGTAACGAAGATAAAATTAAAAAATAATTTAATTAAATATTACATTAAGGGCACAGGGGCACAAGCGATAAGTTGTGGGTTCCAGTCCCACTCGAGGAAATGAATTTAATATTTACATTTCTTTGCACTGGTGTCGAGGCGAAGCGGGGTGTTGAGCTCGACTCATAATGCCAGCAGAATTCTGTGGAACTTCAGGAATGGAAGTATCCTTCTTATAAAGGAGTGTCTTAATAGTATATTCCCAGGTTATTCTCCCTTAGCTGCTACGTGCGGGATACAATGTGGTGCTAAAAAATAACATTTAAAAACAATGAATTCTACTATACCCCAATTTCCTAGCAGTATGAGCTCCAGCAGTAGTATCTAAGGCACCGAGCCAGACGGCAATATCGCGGGGTCGCGCCCGCGAGACGCAATGTGCAGCAGTTGCCACGAACCAACGGGATACTAGAAAACGATTAATCTATATATAAACATTTTTTCAACATTATGCCGAATGCTGAATTTTAGACCCATGACGAAAATTTTGTTCGCTATAATTTTACTTTTTTTCTGCAATCATAATCATTTCGTATATATAAAAACATATAAATATGTACATAATATATTCACCTAACACCCCACCACACTGGAACTCTGATATCCTGACATGAGCTTGCCAAGGGAACTCCGCAAATCTTGCTTCTCTACCACCTATTATTCTTTTCTGCAAAACCCTTGTTATGGGAAGTCCGCAGTCCACCTGAAATAAAACAGTGGAAATAGTGTAAATAATAAATTTATTACTAGTGTGAGATTAGATAAATTATGTTAATATTACCTGACTACTCTCATCATCAACTCTCCGTCTAAATACATTAGTTGGTACTACGTGTCTCTGAGGAACCTGGCGCAATTTCGGCGGTACCACCTTGTGATTATACCTCCAATCTGAAGACGGTATTCTAAAATAGAAATGTTAAAATGTTTATGAAAACTAAATAAAAAGTTTTAGAATGAACACAAGTTGTGATTATGTGCAGTGTGGCAGAATAGGTAATTTAATCAGAAAGTACTGACAAGTAAAAATATAGATAAAATTTATGATAAATACTTATTTTATATGGCTGCATCTTTTCTGAATATATAGATCAAACAAAACGAAACGCTTAAGCCTACTTACGTATTATCGAATTCATATTCATTAATTGTAGGTTCAGGTGCAATGCAACATGAAAAAAGCCAGCTACTTCCACACCCCCTAACCCTGGTCCCACCTTGGAGCCAGCACGATATGGATAGGGTACATGCCCGTACCTCAGATCCAACACTACAAGTCGTGGGATAACCCAAGAAGGAAGCTATCATCCGACTAGTTAAACCTAAAAAAAATGAGATATTATAAAGATTAAAAAATGAAAGTAAATAAGCAGAAATACATATAAGAGACACTAATACAAATATCTTTCGAATGTATTTTATGTTCAGAAGCATATTGTTTATTATTTTATTATAATGAAAGCAAGTAAATGACGCTGTTATAATAAAATCATACTTTCTCCATGACTCAGCACACTGATATTCAAGATCACAAACGGTATTAGCATTCTCGTCATCCGCCATCTTGTTTTGTTCCCCCATTTTGTGTAATTGAATACATTTTTTCGTTTTTTCAGCACTTCGTCTGCGTGTAAATTTTTTCTATAGAGCTTGATTTCTTTACAGTGTTCTATTTGGGTCAGTCTCCATGGTGTTAGCTTCACCGTGGACATGGTGAGTTAAACGAGTGATGTCTTGACATAGCGTGGGTGGGATTGGCTCGTACTATTAAATTAATCTGGAAATCAAAAATTTACTTGTTATTGCAAAGAATCGTATTCACTTAGCAATGTATCCAAGATATAGCAGGTTACGTAGGGGAAACCTAGTATTAAGATTTTCTGTATTGCAATTTCCATCGAATTTCCGAGACAATTTGTGTTGAGTGAAGACATTCGACGCTCTGCTTCGTCTTGTCACAGAAGTGAATAAATACATAATTCAATGAAATAAAATAATTCGTTCTTCTGAACTTGAATCGAACCCAGAACAGTCATACGTTGTGCCGCTGCGCCATGACGTTCGATTTAGACACTAAACATGAACATATAAATAGAACCTACTTTCAGTTTCGTAGCCTTATATATGTTGTTTATTTTTCATTCATTAAAGTTTATTATAAATATATTTAAATTTTATTAGTTAAGCACTTAAGTTATATTTTTATTTTATTCACTACAGTACATTATGCTGTATATGTATATACTATAAATGTATAAATAAATTAAAAATGTACCATAATAAGTGTTTCCCTTATAAAATTAAAATATACAAAATACCTTACTGAATGAAAAGTTTAAAAAAAATATTTTTAGCATTTACATACTAAATTCGTTATTTGACACACTAAATTAATATTTTCAAATAAAATGTGTGACTTATGACATCGACCTATAACATCGAAATTGAAATGACAATAAAACAACACGAATTAATCGAATCGACTACTTCAATAGATCCAATTATCAATAAAATATCTACAAATAATATTTATTAATCTTGTGTAGTCAAGAGCCTACTTAAGGCTTTTAACAATTAAGTGAGCGAAAGCGGCGCACGCGGTGTTTTGGGGCGTGACGTACTTAGAAAATAAAGTGGAATTGAATGAGGTAATTTGTGAGATCAACTCGACAAAGGCGACTAAAGTGACGTGTGGTAGAGTCACGTCGCCAGTAATGGCAACACGCATGGGCAGACTCGACCGGATTAATACCACCCCCGGCATTTAAAATCGGCGTGAAGTAGTGACTCTTGCCACTGCGTTTCGCATTAGGTAATACCGAGCCCCGGCGCTCAACCCCACCTTAAAGGCCGGCGCCGATCCTGTGGCTCCTCTGGTGTGGCATGGGCTTATGGATGGCGGTGATCACTCACCATCAGGTTCATATCTTTGTCAATTAGGCCAAGAGGGACTTAAGTACTCATTAGCGTTGAGTTGCATAGCTCAATGCATTGCAAATTCTAAGCCTCATATGCAACTATTTTTTAAGCTTCACGCTGTATCCCGCATAGACCAGGATATTTAAATTGAATCAAGTGTTAAGATACCTACTAAATGTTTTCTTTAACTACTAATATACAAAAGACTGTTTAAGATAAAATATGGCCGTTAAGTTTCATTATAAATCGCTCAATTATTTAAAAGCTTAAGGACGAATAACAAAGTGTGTAAACAGGTTCTCGTCTACAAATGAGCGTAAGGAACAGACGTCTGTCTGTACAATGTCTATACAATGTAAGTGAAAAGTAAAAGTGACGTGAAATCTATATATCATGTTTTATCATGTAAATGTATTGTACATTGTATTGTATATTGTACAGCAGTTACGATTTTGTATAGAATTTTGAAAAATTTCTTTTTTTTTTTGTTCATTTTTGTAATATTTACAAAGGAACGCTAGCCGTAAAACAGTTCCCCACCTCTGACGAGTATTTAAAACATAACGTGTTGAGTGGCCGAACTCAACGAGTGGCTTGTCATCCGATTGGAAATCGAACGGTCAACCGTCGTGCTTACAGTGACGCTGTGCCACTGCGCCACGATGGCCTCTAAATCTTTATTTGTATTAATATGAATACGTATATCTTATTTACTTTTCTATGCAAAGTTGAAATGGAATAAATACTTAAGTCTGACATTACTCTCACTTAATTTTGGTATATTCTGTTTTCTTTTAAATAATTTTAAATAATTAGTGATACGATTATATGAATACATAATTACTAAATAAAACCCGTTTAAGTGCGAGTCGGACTCCACCGAGTTTTACGTACCGACTTAAGGATTCCAACTTATAAATATTGACTAAAATAAGAAAATTGAAATGAATTAGAAACATAATCTTGTAATTATATTTTTCAATGTTTTTAATCTTAATAATTAAAAAAAAAATATTTTAATTTTAATCCTATATTTTTATTGTAAGCTCTCATTTCGTACCAAATTTCACACTCTGTATAAGTACTGTAGGTTCACGGGAAGTACCCTCAAGGTTCTGATTACGCGGCGAACTTTCACGTTGTATCGAGATAAATGATCTAGACAAACAGACAGACGGACAATAAAGTCCTCTAGGGGTTCAATTTTTACCATTTGAGGTGTAAGAAAATATTAGGTTGGTATCTTTTTTATTTATTTATTTTTTAAAATGCTAAATAAATAAAATAAAAATTCTTGATAAAATAAAATTAATTTACAAAAAAGAATATGTAGCTTATGAAATGAATAAAGTGTGAGTCAGCCCCCAAGTGTTCCGTACCCATTTCAAGATGGAAAGTAAAACTTTAATATTGTCAAATAGAAATTTTGCGGGTGGATGCACTTATTTTGTATAAAACGAACTAAACAGAGCCAGACTGTGATAAAACCCTAAAAATATTAATATTTATGTTACAGTCAAAGTCTCTCTTTCAAGTTAAATATATACAGAAGCACATATACAGGGTGTACATATGAATGTACAAAATTCTAAAATTAAATCTTATACAGTGACTGTCTGCAATCAGACATATACATTCACATACCATACATGGAACATCGAAAAAACTAAGTAAACTTGGATAGCTTGGCCTGACGCTGTGTATCCCGTATATAGAAAAGTAAGGAAAACGCACCGCCCAATTTCGATTTAGCCTGCTGAGTGGTTGAACCCAACACCGCTCTTTTTCTTATAGTAGAGCAACTAATAATTTACTTTCAAGTGGGAATCAAACTCACAACGACTGCGATTTAGGTACACGATGTGTCACTGGGCTACAACGTCCTTGAGTCCATAAGTTAAAATATCATACGTTCATATTTACAGGTGTCGTCACGGTCTGGATATTTTACAAATATGAGAACGATGTAATGAAAACATTGACCTGTTTATCTACATACTTCGACCCTAACGTGAAAGATCACATTACTAATGTCATCAATCAATCATAAAATATAATTTTAATATAAATAATTTAGTATATTCTAAATTTAAAATTTTAGTTATTTAAAATGAATATTTTGTTATATTAAATAAAAATCAATCTGTTTATTTACAGAATTGAGATAAAAGCACAAGGGAACGAAATATTAAACTTAGAGTATCTATGTATTGTCAAGTAGTGAGAAACAATAATCTCATTCAACAATTTTAAAATATTTGTGCCAATGTAGTTAGAAATAAATTCATCACTTCCAACTACGTTTTAAAATATATTAGAAATGTTATATAAATTTATTTACATACAATTTTTACAACTATTAAAATATATATATTATTAACGCATTCAATTTCCTCACCTTATTATTTGTATATATATTTTTTTTACTTTAATCTACAAAAATAATTTCTGATAAATGAGACCAGTCTAGATTAAAATCTTTGTTTACAGCTTAAACGTGATTAAAAAGACATATCTAGGTCACAAAAGTGTTCGCAAACATCTAACCCAATAAGTGCGGGAACACTCGCCTTTCACTTTTACTAACACTTTCACTTCACAAAACTTTTAAATTGTACTTTTAAAAAATTTTCAAAAAAATATATATTTTTCGTTTTTTTTTTGCACTTTATTTAAATTATTTTTTATTTTTGTTTTTTGCCGGTGTTTTTTTTTTGTTAATTTTTCTTCAAACAACAGGCCGTGGCAGTGAACGAACGTGTACTGCAAGAGCGAGGTTTCATAAAACTGGTCGACACCGAATTTCTCTCTCTGCTGGTCGCTCGCTATCACGATTATTATAGCTTTGACGTTTTGGCTTCACGCTGTATCGAAAAGTATGCAATGAGGAAAAAATTTATATATAAGTATAATTCATTGTATTTTAGAATTCCATTTTGAGAAAATATGGTTCTCTTGACGTTTATTACTAAGTATCATTTTATACTACTATGTTAATTTTTAAAAAAATCAGCCTCATGCTGTATCTTGCATACAGCCGCGGTAGGCAGAGGAAACTTATTTTCAAGACACTCCGTCCCCCACTTTCTGCCGAATTCTGGAGGCATTGAGTGGCAGAACTCAACGCCACGCTTTGCCTCGACACCAGAGCTAAAATATAAGCGTAAATAAATATTTCACTTCCTTCATTGGTGATCGAACTCACAACCGTTGCGTTACAGTCACATCCTTGTGCCGCTGAGCCATGACGGCCTCAATACTATATTAATTAAAGTAATATTTTCAATAATAATAGTTTCATGTATGTAACAGTACAGCTATAGACTTTTAACGCGACGGTTGTAAGTTCGATTCCCAAGTAAAGCGCAGCGTAACTTCAAAAGAAACAAATTTTACTAGACACACACAAACTGCCAACATCTTTATATGTATAAAGATTAATGGATTTGACAAATTCGACAGCCGGTACCGTTTTCACTTCGACATACTTTCCTGACGTTATATAAGGTGGCGCCAAAAAATTTTAAAAGCTCGCTTACATATGATCGCTTTCGTGGGAAGTTTTAACGATATATGACCTGAATGGTTGTGTTAATATTTAAAATGATCTCACAATGCATTAATTCAGTACACGTTTAAAATTTAAAAAAAAACTTTTCCTCGTACAACAGGGCAAACAGAGTGCAACATACGAGGTGTGCGTGTTGAGTGGTGGAACTCAACAAAAAAATATATACTTCACGCCGTATCCCGCGGATGTGCGGAGTAGGCAAATCATCCCGCAGAGTAGGCAAAGGAAACCTAGTGTCAAGCCGGAGTGTCTTAACACTAAGTTAGGTTTCACATTCAATGTATCTGATTTTATTTATTTAAGCTAAAATATATATCCATAAAATATGTGGATTTGTTTCCCACTCGGGGAAATAAAATAATTAATATTTTCATATCCATATAAAACTTGATATGTAAATCAATTCTATGAACCTCTTTACGACATTTATACGAAAATTTGGAAGATGCTGTATTTAAAGAGTACTCATAGATAAATCTTTCTTTTAAAATGTCATTATATGTTCCAAAATCATTTAGTGTCAAAATCAATCGGTTGAATATATAACTTCCTTCACATATATATCTAAATCTAGTGAACCAACATGTTTGCACTCGCAAGAAATTCAGATTTTCACAAATGTATGGAAATTAACTATAATGGAGTATAAACTGAAAGTCCCATATTAATGAGAAAGTGGGTGAATGGATTATTTCTAGGTTTCACTATTAATTGTAATATAGATCGCTTGACTGTGCACTTAATGTCTTTGAACGAAAAAAAACCTACTATCAAGACATTTTTTTATGTACTCCATAATCGGAGTATTTATTTGAATGCTTTGGTAGTAGGTTCAATTTCCTTATCTTTAAAACATTATAAAAAACGGAAAAAAATAGGATTGAAAAATATCTATTTTGATATATTTCTATTTTATGTTTTTCTAAACTCACCGACCACTTAAGGTGTATAATAGTATTATTTCTATATTTTATTTCATGTGTAAGACCAAAATCAACATTAGAGCCCACAGAGAGAGCTTAAGCAAAACTTATGCTTCGTCATTCTATCAAGAAAAAAATAATAATATAATGCTAAATTATTTTTATTTGCGGCATTACCTCACAATTCATAACTTACAATAAAATAGGTTTCGGAGCTTAAGAAATAATATTAGGCATTACATTTACAAATGACTCTGTATTCAGCTTCACGCTGTATCCCGCACACAGCATGATAGGCAGAGGGAACCTCGGTGTTAAGACACTCCGTTCCCCACTTTCTGCCGAATTCTGGAGGCATTGCGTGTTGAGTGGCAGAACTCAACGTGACTTTATATAGTTCTTATTATTATAATAACGTAACCTTTAAGCTCGTTGAAGTCTCTTGTACTAACTTACTGCGAAGAAAAAACCGCCATCTGTCGTATGTAGTATAAACTAAACGTATGTACAATATTGTTACTAAGATATAAGAGAGTATTTGATTACAGCTTTCTTAAAAATTTCAACAGATGTCGCTAGTATATTATGTCAAATGAGATGTTTCTATAAGACACGCGTATTTTTTATTACTTGATTTCATATTAAATACTACTATATTAAGTTGCCATCTTGTGAGTTTGAAGTAGTGTATAATAATATGAGAATTTAAAAAAACATGTATCAATAAATATTTTAAGACAAAGTTTATTTATTTTAAAAATGTTAACAATATTTTATAAATTATCAGTCTATTAACATTGGCCACTAAATAAATTATATTTGCAAAAATTGTAACTCTATCACTTTAACACATCTTATAATTTTTTTTTATTAACTTTTACTATTTATAATATATATTTTTAAAAAATATGACAAGATGTGTGACGATAACTATATATTTAAAAATAGAAATTGCAACTTGCAAAGTTTTAAATCGCATCAATCAGGTAATGCATCTCAGCGTTCGTCGGTAGACTGCTCCAATGACGTCACAACCAAAATGCGGTTGCCGAGCAACGGTTACATAAAGTTCACGTCAGAACGCATTTTACATAACTCCCTCTTAACTGGTCGCCAGTCAGTGGGGGCTGTCTACAGAGTCAGTCCGCGATCAACACCCGACCGAATCACACGCATCACAAAAAAATATGAAATTATATTAGAAACAAAAACATAATTACTACTTCCCTAAACGTAATAAGCGAACAAAACAATAAAAATCGAATAAAAAGTAAAATGAAAGTGAAACCCAGAGATCAGTGACCGCGCCAACATGTTCAGCGAAAATATATGGAAAGTGATTCTACTCATGGCCACGGCAGTATGTGCAGCTGAGCCAGGCCGCGCGCTGAGTATATACCAAAAACCTAGAGCGTATCCTATGTTTATACCAAAAAATAGACGAAAATTTAGATCACGAGTTATATTTTTGGATGAAGATGAAAATAATCAGCCTTTGGGTCGGGGTGAAATTGACCTGACCAATGATAAATATTCTAAAATAAAATTTGACGACACAACAGATTACGAATTCACTTCTCCTGATGCGACGGAAAGTCCGAAAGAAAATATATTTGAAAATGAGCGGTTTTATGATCCTAGATTGCGATTTTCGTATCCAAAGTTTTACCAGGGACGGTTTAATCGACCATACGCTCCCAGTTTTGCATTTGAACCTTTTCAACCCTTCCAGCCTTACGCACCCCCACGAACAGGATTTATTGGGCCGAATGTGCCAAATCCCAATTTTGGGTGGAAAGCCCGAAGCCCTAGGGTAGTGTTTCCATATACGCCGGATAGTGGTAATAATTTTGTGCAAACCAATTCTCATGGTGGACCAACTTTTAATGACAATATTGTGTTTCGTGACCAAAACGTCGGGAATGGAGTTAAAAATGAAGAGACAAATCTCCAAGATCTTGATGGAGGTGATGCTTTCACGGAGAGAGGTAGGTTTAATTAGAAATTATAATATATAATATAATAATATATATATATATATTATATTATATTTAGTTGTCATAATGCCCCAAGACTTTCGACAGGGTTGCGACAGACTTGTAAGAAAGTGTATCGTGCGTCAGTTTTTGTCTTCCGCAATAGATATTATAGTGAGAGTCTCTAAAGATATTGATAAAGAAACGTATATTTTTATCGTTTTTTCGTGAAAATAAGCAAGATGTATGTAAACAACACTCTCATTTTTTTCCATATATTTCTATAAATGATTCTGTCATTTATATGAATAACAAAATTAACTGATACCAAAAAAACCCTTACACCTCCTTATGTTGAAATCATATTTTCTGCATTTTTATAACTTACATTCAATTAATATTTAGTTATTGTCAACAAAAATTATAACATGTGTCGTGCGTGGGCTCAGATGGTATTGTATCTATTGACTAACGCTCGTTGGTCCACAAAACCTCTAAAATCATAACTATAAACTGTTTTTAAGAAAAGAATAGAAATTGAAGGAGGACTAAAATTATCAAAAAATCATATATAAAATTTCGCTTGTTTAGATATAAATATATATTTAATTGAGTTTAACTGAAAAAGCAGGCATCGCGTGTTGGATTTGAACCTGAAGGTATCAATCATGTGCGTTACACGACGTAAGTTATGCACGGATTTTTATCCGAAGCTTTTTACACAAAAATGATAAGGCTTTAATGTTTTTAAAATGTGTTATATGTATAGACTCTTTAAATTGTTCATTATATATATATATATATCTACATGCTAAAAACAAAAATAATTTGTAAGATGCGTTTAAGTGACTCTATAGAAACCTATGTCTATTTGGCGACGAATGTACTCGTATAGACAATTTCCAAGATTTTTCACAGTTTTTATATCATAACAATGTCAATAAACAATACTTACTTAATGTCAAATCACTTAAAAAATCTATTTCCTATATATTAGAAAACAAAATGGAGAAATGCATTTAAAACGGGAAAAAAAATCGCGGCCGTCTAAATAATTTTGATTAATATTATTTCAACTGAAATAAACTTTATGGAATTGATATAGAGTTGAAAGTGGCTTGTCGGCACTGAACTCTCATTTTCCATACTCGCGTGACAAAATGTAGCGTGTAACGAAACGAAGGGAACAGTTTAATTGCCATTGGATATTCCACACATCTTTCGACACAAAATAGTGACTTAAATTTAAGTAAGTTAACAAATATAAGCTATATAAGTACCTATCTATATAGAGGTACATAGCCTTATTGTAGTATTAGTCGTTGTGAGTTCAATCCACACTGAGGGGAATTATAATTAAGTTTTATATTTATCTGCTTCGATAAGCTAAAGTGGGATGTTAATGTAACGAATTCGGGACGGCCTAGTTCGGTAACGACCGTACGAGGCCGTCGTGGCGCAGAGGCACAGGTCTGTAACTGTAACGCGACGGTGGCGGGTTTGATCCCCACACGAGTGATAATTATATTACTATTTAATAATATTTTTATTTCATCGCTCTGGCATCAAGGCAAAAGCCCGGCGTTGAGTTTCGCCATTAAACACATAATGCCTCAACAAACTCAGCGGAAAATGGGTAACGCAGTGTCTTAACACTAGGTTCTCTCTGTCTACGCGAGGTGTCTGCTGTGTGAGGGATACAGTGATAAACTAATTTGTTTTTAAATACGATACATTTTCCGATTGATCTACCTATCTAAAAACTGTGAAGCTAAAAAAGCACCATTGCGTTAGTCAGTTAGTTATTTTATTAAATGTCAACCAGAAAGTCGACTAAGTTGAAAAATGTTTCGGAATCCGGAAATACATTCAAACTGGAAGTGTAAACACACACACCATAGATAATCTTCGTGTCACGGTCAGACCATTATCAATATTTTAATTTCATGGTAAATTTACCTACAGAAGCTATCAATGTTTATAAATCGACCAAAAAAATATTATTATTAATATTAAATAATATTGGTTTCTAAGTTTTAATAATTTTTATTTTTTTTTGAAATTTTTATTTGAACTAAATTTCTGTTTTAGATATCTGAGATACTCTCTAACTATACACGCTATAGTTTCGGGCATTGCAAATAAACCTCTACACATATTTATAACTAAAACTAAAATTTACTATTTTTTTCATTTATTTTATCTATTTTTATATTTAAAAAAAAACCAGAAAATTCTTTATATTGACAATTCATATGAAGATTTTCATTTAGTACAATAAACGTTAACTTGACATCCACAGAATGAACTTCGCGTCCCAAGTGATAAGAGGTAACCTTGGAAGAATGAACCGAGGTTGCGGGTTCAATCTATAAACAAATAACTTTATTTAAATTGGTTCGTGGAGAACGGAGTGTCTTAACGCTAGGTTCTCTCTACCTACCCCTTGGTTGCATGCAAGGGAGAACAGCCTTGTTTTCAATTTCTCCGTACAATCGAAGTATAAAAGTCTATCGATGGTGGTAAAGTGCACTCAGTAATAACCACTGAATAGAATGATGGATGTATAGTAATGTTTAGAGAAAGTCTGCGCTAATATCGTCATAAGCCATAACCAGGTGTTGGATAATATAGTAATAATGAATTATAGTAGCGAATTCGATTCTCGACTTATGTAATTTTTTGCGTGGACATATTATGATATTTTTACAATACCTACAATTTCCGTTAAGGCATCGTTATTTTAAAAATATATATAATATATTTATCTGGGTCATGATTTTTATTGGAAATATTTATAACTTTTAGACAGAAGAAATAGAGAAGTAAGAGAAGAAGTTGGAAAAGTTAAGTTACATTTTTAAATAATTGGAGAACCAAATAACCAAGAAAAAAATGACAAAAAAACAATAGACTGTAGAGAAAAAAACTCACGTACACACACACAAAACTAATTTTTCATACAACACAAAATTACCGAAATCATTAAAAAAATATTAGAGCAACCCCATATTTACAAATTTTAAAAGCATTTCACTGCAAATTGAGGCTTCATCCGTTACGTGGCCGCGTTACATCAGCTGTTTTTGACAAGAACATTGTTACGTAAACCGAAAGCGTATCTAGAAAGTTAATGGCCGCATTTTAGTTAAGTACCTCATAATAGAACCTATTTTATATTTTGTATGGATAAATACAAATATAGCACAATTTTGCTGTATCGATTTTGACGTAATTTGTAACTTGTACTGTAATTATTAAAGTAAAAAATAAAAGTGAAACGCGCTTTATTTTACACCGATTAATGCATTGATAATATGTTCATAATTTTAAGCGAACAATCTCTTCCGGGCAACATTAGGATCATCAGATTGGATCAGATAATAAATTAAAATTAATTTAAACTAACTTTTATTTAAATTAAATTAAATAAAACTAAATTAAAATAGGAGATGTTTACTGAGCATATCAAAAAGTATATAGATGTAATATGTATACTCGTAAATCTACATATTTTTTGATATACTGTATTTGTCTATATTTGTCTATAGTGAAATACATAAAGAAACATGGCGGACAACCGAAGTATTTGTATTTTATATACGGGGAAAAAATAGATTGAACGCTTCATGATTCTTGCAAACGAATTTTCAGATGACAACTTGTCAACTATATAAATCATCATCTACCCATATAAATGGGTATATTAAAATACTTAACTTAGCTTCACGCTTTATCCCTAGCGTGGTAGTCAGAGAGAACATAGCGCCAAACGCTACGGTCTCTACATACCTCTTTCGCCTCGTCCACTGTCATCAATCTCTTCATGCATGCCCTCCGGGGCTTCCTCATGCTTTTTACGTGACCTTGCTCCAGTATTTAGGATACTGTGTTTTCGAAGGCCAATCGAGGTCTACTCTTACCTCTCTTATCACTTCATAAATCTTTTCCATCCAACTCAACATTCAACTTTTCCATCATAAATCTTAATTAAAATATTTAATAAGAAAAATATTTTAAATATTTAATAAGAAAAAACAAAAAATGAGTTCCGTATGACTCGAATTCATAACCTACTTTCAAAATAATACAAATTCAGTCAAATAATTGTAATTAAACTTTCGTGCAATACAATGGTAGTTCCCAGATACAATCAGTTTTTGCTGGGCCATCAGTGAAACTCCGCTTTTCACCTTCCCACGATCTACACGCGTAGAAATTATTGTATATTAGATTGTACGTTTTTACCATAAACATTTGGTTATGTGGATCTTCTTTACATATTATATAAGAGTTTAGTTATTGTAATTCTTTATATTATAAAGCTGAAGAGTTTGCTTAAACGCGCTTATGTCAGGAACTGCTAGTTTTATTTAAAAATATATTTTTGGGTGTTTTGATTGTACATTTCTCGAAGACGAAAATTTAAATTATATATATTTAATTGTTACAATGTAACTCACTATATCTGCGGTCAAAGTTATATCGGAAACTTAGTGTTAACTTACCTAGTATGCGCCTTTACATTGTTTCCGTTTGATCAAACAAAGCCTGATATAACTTATCTATTCGTAAATGTAAAAAAATATTTAAAAAGATATCAACATTATAAAAACGTCAAGGAGCAGTTGGTTGGAATCTGAACCGCAATGATGAATGCGATATATTTCAACATGAAAGTGGAAATGAATAAGAGTAATATTAGCTTGTATTTATCTCTCAGGGTAAAATGCTTATATTTGTATCAAATATAGTATCAAAAATCCCTCCATAAATAAATATTCTCTTACTTTGCCATTTATTGTAATGGTTTTACCTCAACTTTTTATATATTATTTGAACTGGTAACTGGTAGGTGATCATGGTTTTCATCACATGGTGGTCATACAAGGTTTTCAGATGAAACCGAAACCGAAGCTTTGGTTCGTTTCCAATATCGAAGGCGGCGGTGATCAGGTGACCCGTACGCTTGTTTGCTTGGTCTTTTTGCATGAAAATAGACATTTTCCATTTCTTGCAAAAAAAAACATTTTTCTCTTACTCTTTATCCTGAAAAAAAGCTGAAAGCACATATTAAGAAAAAACAAGGAAAAGAATATAACTGTGTATAAGACACCTGAGAGAATATACCTAAGAGAATATACGGAAGATGTATCAATTATATGTCATAGATAGCTCAGGGGTCATCCAAACGTTATATTAGTTATGCAAGCGGTTGCGCACGCGCACGTTATATCACAGCAAAAGGTCACACTATTGTGTAATGATAAATTCGGAAGTAACATGATCTTTATATACCATGATTGTAAGTTTTTATTATATTATCTGAGTAAAAATAAATAAATATTTTATTATTATTTATTCTGCTTTATTCTGCTTCCCAGTGTATTTAGAATCTAGGGCTATCTAGTCTAGGGGTACCCGCTATAAAAAATATATTAGGTAAGTGCAATCATAAAAAAATATATGTATATATATGTGTATGTAATATATCGTAAATAGTGGCATCCAGTTAATAATATGTATATTTATGTAAATTACCTGTACGCATGTATGTGCGTATACGACAGGTCATTAATATTTAATTATAAGTATGCGATACTAATGTTGTATCTGTGATATCGGTTCCGTGGAATAAAACCGATGTAAGAACATGCTACTTGCATTGAATAGAATTACTAGGAAGGGATAAGTTTAGTGACATCTATACATATAATTATTGCTATGCTGGTAGTAGAAATATATTTATTTGTTTTTCAAGAATTTATTTGTCGTGGCAAAGCGTTGAGTTCTACGCTTTGCCACGTCGTATGTCACGACGCTGAACACGCAATGCCTCCGGAATTCGGAGGAAAACGGGAAACAAAGTGTATTTACAATAGGTTTCCTGGGTGCAGGGATATTATAAAAAAATAACAGCATGAAGTGGAGCTGCAGAGACATACTGACGATCGATGAAGCCGACACGTATTAGAGTGGAGAAGTTCCTTAGGAAATCGTAGTATAGAAGTAGAATGGTCATGAGACAACTTATAGAAGGTTACTTACAGGCCGTGAGAGTCCAAGACCAGGATTGTCTATAATAAAAAAAAACAATTCTTTTTTTCTTCCTATATGGGACCCCAAACCCCAAATCTAATTAAAATCCTATTAGACGCACATCTAATACTATCTCAATAAATATCATGCTACACGAAATACCTCATTATCATAAATATAAGAGATTAACCAGGCGCGCGATTACACAATCAAGAATATAAATTTATAGCAATGTTTTTGTGTCCCGTTACGAGCGCCGGCGGTACGTGACACGATACCAGATACTCGTGCATGTGGCGTTGTTAAGGGTACACAGTTAATTTGTTGATTTCTTTTATTTAATTCATGTAAAATTTGTTAGGTCAGTCGTAGCAGAGGCACGTAACAGGATATGGGTTCCATTCCCACTCCAGGAAATAATATTAATATTATTGTTCTCTCGTTCTGGTACCGAAGTAAATCGCGACATTGATTTCCGCCATTCAACATGCAAAGCCTCCAAAATTCGATGGAAATTGGATAGTGTACTCCACTCTTAACAGCCCAGCCTACCTGAGGGACACTAAAAATATAGGGAAATTCAAACCTAGTTCGTCGAAGATTTGAGTACCTGGTTGAAGGTTGTTGTCCGAACGAATTGTCTTTATACTATGTCTCCTATGAAACGATGTCTCCAATTTTCCATATTGAGGCCCTGCTGGCGCAGCGACACAAGGATGCGACTGTAACGCAACGGTTGTGGGTTCGATCCCCACTGGAAGTAGTGAAGTGTTCATTTGCGTTTATACGAGTATTTCCATTTCTTCGCTCTGGTGTCAAGATATAGTGTGGCGTTGAGTTCTGCCGTTCAACACACAATGCTTCCCGAATTTGGTAGAAAGTGAGGAACGGAATGTCTTAAGATCCTCTACTTACACTGCTGTGTGGAGAATACAGCGTGAAGCTGATTTTTTTTCTTCTTTATTTGTGTATTCTTACTGCTAAGTGTTTTTATAATATATCTAAAATTTATAAAATAATATAAATTTATGAAAAAATTCAATTCATTAGTCAGAGATAATGGAGCCCCAAACGCTACGATCTCTACATACCTCTTTCACCTCGTCCACTATCAACCTCTTCCTATCATCAACATCTCCTTTTAGGGGGTCCTCATACCACACACTTTTCCATTATTAATCTTTTTTTACCATTCTTTCATCACTCATTCTTTCGACGTGCCCAAACCAGCTGAGCACGTTCTTGATTCTCACCGTGACGCGTATTGCGTTTGCGCATACTATTAATGCCAGCGGTAACTCAGCTCGCTTGCTTGCTCAACTCTTCCCGCAGGTGCGGTGGAGTGCAGAGAAACGATTATCGAGATTACAGCTTATAGATTTCCTTAATAAATGGACAATCCAATAAAAATATTTAATTCGATTAAACCAGTAGTTCCTAAGATCCTAGCGTTCACTATTCAGCTTTTAATATTATAAAAGAAGTATACTATACCTTTTAATTCCACATACTGTTAATCTTATAAATTAAACTACCTCTTAACAAATTTCACTCGACACGATATCAACAAACATGTGTCTGTCTCATTCATGCACTTAATTTTCACACATTTCTATCCCTTTCTTACGTGTCATTGACTCTCGTTAAGTAATTCTATTAGTTAGCGAGTCAACTTTTTAGAGTTCCTGAACTCATTAAATTAAATTTATGAGTTTTAAACATAACTCACTTTAAGTGCAGTGGGGGAAAAGCATGTTAAATGCAAGATTTTAAGAAAAAGAATTAATATATATTTTTTAGCAGGATAAGAAACGTGTTAGCGAATGAAATTATCTAAGTCATAAATTGTATCGAAGCTTATGAAACCATTTTAAATTGGCTGAACTGAAATACTTTGAATGAAATGGTAATAATTTCATATATTATAAAACTTACTATACTAGTATTTCCTTTTCATAAACTCACTTACGCGGCGGTTGTGGGATCGATTCCCACTCGAGGAAGTGAAATATTTATTTACGTTTATATTTCCATTTTTTTTTCGCTCTGGTATCGAGCCAAGGCGCGGCGTTGAGTTCTGCCACTCAACGCGCAATGCCTCCAGAATTCGGCAGAAATTGGGGAACGGAGTGTCTTAACACTGAAGTTCCCTCTCCTACCTTGCTGTGTGCGGGATACAGCGTGAAGCTGAAAAAAAAAGAAACAAACTTACTAAAATTTTGTAAGATAAAGTTTTACAAATCTTCACAAAATATAAGTTGAAACTAGCTTTTACCGATCGCAAGTACAGTCGTTCTCGATAAATAGGTTGTCTGTCTTAAAGAATTTATTATTTCGAAGCAGTTCCGGAGAATAGAGCGTTCAACTAATAAACTTTGCGGCTGTACAGTACTAGCATAAATTATGATACCTTATAGCCTTATAGTTCTGCACCAACATGGTACAAATGATAACATTTTAACAAAATTGTAATATAATTATTAGAATTAGGTAAATTAAATTAATTTATAGAGTAATAGGTTCTGTATAACTAGATTACTGTATGCGGGTTACAGCGTGAAGCTAAATAATAATAAAAGATATAAAGAATATTAGTTACATAGGAATGGCAAGTGAAGTATATATACTATATATATATATGTATGTATATAATTCACTTGCTATTATTTAATATACAAACGTTGAACTGCCGATGACAACACTGATATTTCAGTACAATATAAATAATACTGTAATTGTATAACATTACGCGATTGGTACGTGAAAGTGAAACGGTACGGTTAGCAAAAACATGTATTATCAAAACTCTACTTATTATATAGTATAGTCTATAAATAAATGACGCTGTGGTGACGCAGCGTCGGTTGTAGGTTCGATTTCCAATAGGAGAAAATAAATATTATCATTTTCTTGCTCTGGTAAGCAGATAAAAAGAGTTTGAATGTCTCGAAAATTCGTTAGTAAGCGGAAAACAGAACTATTGAATAAATGTAAATAACATTTTATATTTATTTTTACATTTATGTTTTTTATCCACTTTCAGAGATATTACACTTCGTCATGTATTTTAAGATGTAGGGCCAAAAAAAATAAATGAATTATTTTTTCAGTAGAATTTAGTGTGTATAGTTAGTTGTAGTGTGCAAAATAAGTCTGATAATTCTAATAGCGAAGCTTATGAATTCTAAGTAAAAGGCGGTACAATTATAATATATTATAAAAATTATATGAAAACAAATCATCAAAAAATGATTGATTTCAAAGGAGATGAATCATTTCTTCTCATCATTCTTTAATTTATCATTATTTGAAGTAACTTGTTTTCATTAAGTAAACTATAATTTTAAAGAAGTTTTCTTTTGCAAGCGGTGTGGTCCACTTTAAGTGCAAGAAAAATGGCGTTCATTGTGTATTCCACTTAGAGCTAGCTTGTTATTCTCTTGATATATTAGATATTTGTATATCTTTCTACTCTTCGTTCTCTATTCTATTTCTTTTACATTGTTCAAAATTAAATAAATATAAACATATTTATAATTAAAAATAAACCCAACATTTCTTACCTACTCACGTGCGTAAAATAAATTTAAACTCCAAAGCCTTAGTAACCAAAGTAGTACAGGTAAAAACCTAAGGTCCTGCAGGAAATCAAATGTAACAAAAAAGGGGGTTCATAATTTGTATTCGTGATTCGTCACATGCAAAGTTACATCTAATTTTGACGATTCTTGGAAATGTGGTAAAAATATACATGAAGATCTACCGGAATCAGCTAAATTTTGAAAGTGGTCTATGACAAACCCCCACTTGAAGGGCTGGTGCAGACGACGCGTTTTATGAGTCAGTGGCTTGTACAATTGCGAGATACTAGAGTCATATATTACATCTACATATCTACATGCAAAACATGTTTTTCCCAATGGCACGTAAATCGTATACAAAACGGTAGCATTAAGGCTCTAAGCGACGAAGCCAGGAATGGACGTATATAAAATAATACAATGTATGAAAATGGATAATTTTTAATAGATTATTTAAAAAATTACAATTATTGTGCACTTTCCAAGTAATTATTTCAAGGCCAACTAACATGAGACATTCATAAATCCCTTGCGTATAGGTGGTACCGGTGCAGTGACGACGCTTTCGAGGAATCGACTCTGAGCCAGTTCTCAGCGCTCTGCCAAGATAATTAAAAACAAAACTAAATCTTTCTTTCGTACAAATCAAACATTTTACTTCCTTAAATTGTTATATTTATATAAGAAATTTCATGTATATTTTATCGTATGGTGGTGTTTGGTGAAGGCTTATATATTTTATTCCTTTTGTGCAAGAAGTTATATTATATATTTCAATAACAAAACAATTTATTTTCTGCAAAAAAAAACAAATTCAAATTCTCATTCAAAAGACTTCATTATTAGCCCCAATGTACTCAAATAATTAAAAAAAAATGAAAATTAAATTAAAGTGACATCTAACAATGAAGTCTTTTTTAACGTCATAGTCGTTGTACATATCATTATAAATAAAACCACATCTCTTTCTTCAATTCTAACATTTCTTGTAAAAATTCATTAACTTTTTTTATTCGGACAGATGCCAACGACCTACATCGAGCTCGATACGACGAATACAAAACACTGAGAGCGTACAAAAGAAACGAATCGAAATATATAAAACCAATGTTTATACAAACCGAGAGTACAAAGAGAATGTTCCACGACAACTCATCTGTGCCGGACTTCAAGCCGATAACGGATGCACAGATAAAAAAGATCAATGAAATTATCAAAGAACTGACAAGTGCAAATAAAGTACAAACACTTAGTACAAAAGAGAAACGAAAAGGCAGAGTGTTAGATAGTGATGCTGAATCCTCTAACGTAGAAGTAGAGACTAAGAAATATGAACAATATGAAAAATCGTGCCCACAAGGTGGGAGTTGTGAATTTTTTTTCTATTGCTGGATGGTTGGTGGTCTTTTGGACGGATCGTGTGGAAGCATCCTTAAGGGCTGCTGCCACAGAGTAGCCAAAGCCGGTATACTTGGCGTTCAAGACTCGAACAGCATAGAGTATTCGTCAATAGAAGGACACAATTTTGGTCCAGTTTTAAATGATGAAAGTAAGTGAATTATTATCACACCGTTGCGTAATTAGTCGTTTCAAATGGCGCGAATTCGTTCTTTTATAATAATCTAAATTTGGAAGAGCAGTAAATGGCTGAGGTGTTATACAATAAATATTTATCATTTAGATCTTTGATAGTTAATTGTTTTTATTTTATTTTTTTTTATATTACGTGACGGTGTATTTACCAGCAGAATAATTGACTAACAGAGCTCAGATGTGGTCGTGTGGCAAGACATAGCTAGGAGTAGAATTTTCTCGATTGTTACAGATATCTAAGATGCTGATTTATGACGTCACAAGGTATTGCCATATGTAATATAAATAAATTTCTATATTTTATTATTTCCTTTCTACGCTCTCTAACTATGTCTTGCTTCCTCACATCTTTTTATATTATGATATTTTATTATATTAGTATATGTATATTTATTATTAACATATTAATTTCTACTTTGCATGCTTTAGATTGGAAGGTAAGTGATTTGTTATATATATTATATTTTCTTCTTTTTGGTATATTTTTTTTAACTATACTATCATTAATAATAAACTATTT
>JBAIZZ010000095.1:1683225-1756584 GCA_037355905.1 Heliconius aoede | reverse complement strand
ATAAATAAACCCTGTCCAAATTCCACTGGCATGTAATTTAATGACAATATATCACGCTATATTCGTTACTGAGTTGTTCTATATATTTGTAACTCGTGTAAAATACAACCAAGTGCCAATTTTAAGTTTAATATTCTTAATAATAGTACAAAAATAAAGAAACACAAAAATTGCATAAAATCTTTTATTATATAAAACAAGTAAAAGTTCAATCCTGTCCATTTCTGTTCACATTTAAAAGCTCCTACGCCCACTTTCCGCTTCTAATAAGGAAATAATACTTTCCGTTTCGAACTTTTGTTCGAAAGTTTGACTGTCATAAAGAAAACCGATAAAAGCAAATAAACTGCCATCCGAACCATTGATTTTTCGACGATTCAAAGCAAACGCAGCAAAAATCTATTTAAATAAAAAATATTTCGGAATTGAATCAAAAATTTTATTAATTTAAACGGTTATAGAATTAATATCACAAATACTGGACGAACGTAACTACTTAACGAAAAAATTAAATAATTTAAATACTATCGCTCTACTGAATCAAACCGGTGCGTTATGATGTGAGCTGAGAATCAAACCACTGAACTACGATGGCCTGAAAATAATCTATTGCAATATAACTTAACAATGATAAAATCACAAATTCATTAGGAAACATTGTTAGCCAGACACTATACGTACATTGCGCAGGCGCATACATTAAAATCTCATATAAACACGCGTCAAAGAAAGTGTAACGTGTTTAAAAGTCATCACAGTGACTAAATGCTCAAATATGTATGTAGGTCTTGCATTTAAAATATTTGGTATTAAAGTAAACTGTAACAGGATGTTTAGTGTTTTTTATTTATTTTATAATATTATATATTTAATGATATATAATATTATAAAATAAAATATTTTTGCTCTGTTTTTTGCACGCAGCAGGGTAGGCAGAGGGAATCTGGGAGTAGTGTTAAGACACTCTGTTCCCATTAAAATACTTTTGATCCACACTTTCCGCCAAATTCTGTAGGCATTGTGTATTAACTGACAAAGAGCAAAGAAATTAAAATACTAAATATAATTTTAAATCATTGCCCGAGTGGAGGTCGAATCCAAACAATCGCCCGCCGTCTTTACAGTGGCACGCTTACGCTGCGCCACGATGGCCTCTTATATTATGTTTTTTTTTTAATTTTTACAATACTTATACTAGTCTGATCTTATTAGATTGGCAAATAAAAAAGTCGTTACTCCGATTAAATTTCTCCGCCTAACTATGATAAAAAGGAAAAAAACTTTCTCTCCCACCCATTTATCCATATTTAAAAGCGCCTTGAAACAATTAAGCCTCAATTAGTTTATCATTTGTATTCAATAGACAAACGGACTGACATACTTAAGTCTGTTTATATATACGCAGCGTTAAGTAATAAACATATTATGTCACGTAGAAAGTTGTGTTTGACCAACTTATAAAGTTTGTAGGTAATGTTATGTCATATAGAGAAGATGTAGAGGAAATAAATGTTATTTTGTGCCAGCGCTTAATAGTTCTAAGTGGAGAAAAGAGGGTTTGACACTAAGTTCCTCAGGAAGCAAATATAGCAATCTTCAGTCTAATCGCCACTAATTACCACTGCATCCCGCATATTGCAGGCAGTGTCCTATATGCTACAGAATATTTACGTTATACCTATAATAAGCATAAAAATATTAAGCATAGAGTGCAGCGTTCAGTTCCAACACTTAATATCTTTAAAAAAAGCTTGAGGGGAGAGCACATTAGCTTTGCGTCCCCTACTAAATGTGGACTGCGTTGTGGGCAGCATGTGCATCAGCAGAGTGAGAGTAATAAAATAAAATCAAAAGTAAACAAAAATGAAGGTCGACATAGTCAAGGACACAAAATGCGTGGAATATTTGAATATTGAAGTGACACACTTACAGTAATTGTAATGCGCGCGCAGTGTCGTTCTGTTACGAGTATATAAGCGCTCTAATCATTGTTCATAGAAAATATGAAATACAGTCAGATGAAATACAATATTGAAACTAAATAGGAAAATTAAACATAGGCGATATATATATATAAATATTTATACATATTTATATATGTATCGAATCTATTCGCTTCGTTCGCTGTAGTAATGAAATTAAAATAATAATAAATATGTCAAAGTAAGATAAAGAGATTCTCTTCATCTGAAGGAACATATGTGTTCTTAAGTTTTATATCCCACCAAGATATGTATAGACACTTGGAGTGCAGTGGTTTTTTTTTCACCATACTCTACTTTTTGTCCACTAAGGTCAAAAATTATTTCTAGGTCCACTAGGTCCATCAGTGCCGTAAAATTTATTATCTGTACACCTCAGCTTAAATATACACAGGTATCATCCATTTTTATTGTAAATTTGTGTATGAATACGTAAGGTTTGGTAAAGTGAGTCTTACACTACACTGCGGTCCCTCTGCCCACCCTGCTTTATGGGGGGTATAGCGTAGTGAAAAAAAAATAAAAAAACTAACTTATCAATATTAACGGAATTCGACACTATAACGGATCTCGTACTTTACGTAACGGCGTGAGTCATCCGTTACGAAACGGAGGATGTAAACATCGGTTCATTTGCATATAATGTTAAATGCATTCACATTTCGATACCAATCACGTGAGCACTAAGAAATTCTGAAATATATTCATACTGTTGTCTCACTGTTGTATAAAAAACGTGCTGGTGGCTTTTATCAACACTCATTATACTTATTTTTCTTATCTTTGTCTGTATTAGTATAGATTATAAGCCAGTTTGTTTGGTTGAATGCACCAATCTCAGGAACTACTGATTTCAATTGAAAAAAGCTTTTTATGTCGAACAGTTAAATTATCAAGGGCTGTAGAGTGTAGGTTATATTATATCACATTGATCGTTGTGTCACTCTGTACCTGCAGAAACCTGGCAACTTAGTGCTAAGACACTCCGTTTTCATTATGATATTTCCGCTATCCACATTCTGGAGGCGTAGCATGTTGAGTTGCGGAACTCAATGCCGCGCTTTGCCTCATCGTCAGAGCGACGAAATGAGAACATTAAACATTGCATTCCCTCGAATGGGAATCGAACCTGTCTTACGTCACACGCTTGTTCTACTGCACCACAACTACTGGCCTCAATTCTTATTATAAAATGCACATAATATAGTTATTTTTCCTGGTTTACCACAAGGTAAACCTAGTGTAAAGACACTCTGTTCTCCTTTTTCCAATTCTTACTAATAGTTTTCCAAAAAAACTATTAATTCTTATATAAATATACACTCAATAGCAGATAATTATAAATAATAAGGTCACAAGTTCAAATCCGAATGTAAGCGACGTTGTAGTATAAACATTCAAGTATAGTTATTTTGTTACACTTATAAAGACATGCCGAGAAAGCGGATGTTTGCGCAATCCACAATCGAATGAACTAATCTTACTATGTTTGTAAGCTTATACGACGGATAAGTTCGATAAACTTTCAATATTATTATACTAGAGGCCGCCGTGGTCAGGGCCACAAGCGTGTGACTGTAACCTCGAAGCTTGTGGGTTCAATTCCGAATCGAGGGAATGAATTATTAGTTATTAATAATTTCATTTCTTCACTCTGGTACCAAGGTAAAAGCGCGGCGTTGGTTTCCGCCACTTATGGGTTCGATGCCAACTCGGAAGTATAACAATATATATTTTCACTACCTCGCATGTGATGAACAAAGTGCGGCGTTGAGTTCCGCTATTCAATATGCAAATATATGTTTCGAAAGTTGAGTGGAAAACGGGGATCGGAACCCTCTACCCTGCTATATGCCAGAAAAATATACACTATTTTGTCATTTTACGTTTTGTACATAAGAATGGAGTTTACAAAAGATTTTCGTCGTCACTTACTCATATCCCGGCGCCAGTTGCGCAAAATAAAACCTCTTGCAAAGTATAATTTACCGGTTGTTAGCTATCCGTTACAACGCTACGGCTTCATGTGTGAATCACTTATATTTACTCGCGACTTTCAATGTGAAATTTTGTGTTTTACTTTAAATATTACGTGCGAGCAGTGTCTCTTTGTAATTAAAAAAACAGATTCACGCTTTTTCCGCACAGCTGGATTGATAGAACCGCTGGAAACTTTGTTTTATGAAGTCGGCGAGACATTGCAAGTTCAATAGCAAAATTTTACGCCTCATTTTAATTATATTTTCCCGAGTGAGAATCAAACCTACACTTACATTTACGCTGTGCTGCTAACATTAAACTAGGTTATTTCTATACCGTGCAATGTCGGTCTCTATTTCATTGTAAACAATACGCTATTGTCATAGTAATATACTTGGGCCTGCGTTATTTTTAACTCTTTAAATTTATATTATTTTATTATTTTAACAAGCTTTTATTAGTGCCACCTATATTAGTCAATATGAGAATTTTTGGAAACGAAATTTACAACCTTCTCGTCATCCGTTTGCTAGAAAAGTTTGCAAACGTGTTCAGCTCCAATGCAATACAATATTTTCACGAAATCGATATCTATTCGACTATTGTAAAAATAACTTATAAACGCATGTTTTTAGTTTTTTTTAAGTAGGCACGCAATACATATTTAAAGCAAACTTAACATAATATATTAATTTTTCTGTACTCTACACTACAGTTTTATATGGAAACTTCATTGTAGCTTTCTTCCTTTTCCTCTTACGACCACAGTTCAACCGCAGAACGAGAAAGTTCAAGTTGACTGTTTCACCATTATAGTACTTGCACTATACTTTAACTTTAAATAGCTTTTGTTTCATTTTAAGTAATCGAAGCCAAAAAAATCAGCCATATTATGTTTTTATATAAGCCATATATGCGGTGTTGAGTTCCGCCAGTCACAAAATTGGGCGGAAATTGGGGAGTATCTTAACACCAGGTTCCCTGGATTAACTTTAGATATTTAAATTTAGCTTTAAATATTTTAATCGATCAGAATCAAATCGTATTAGAAACCCAGCATTTACTACTGTCTCAGACTTGACCTAAAACTTAATTATTGCCCTACTTTTTCTAAGAAACTAGGAAATATTCTACATTTCAAAACAGTTAAGCACCGAAACGAATTTGTTATAATTGAATGATAAATTTAATGGACATTTCTTCATAAATGTATTTAACACAAGATTGACCTTTATTTAATTTTTTACTCACATTTTCTTTTATTTAAGTTGTTGAACTTTTACTTGACCGATACGATGACCCTTTTCATTTATCCTAAAAAAAAAAGATTTTTTTTTTTTAAATAGAATCGCAGTTAATCTCACTGTTATAAAAAAATAACTTCAATATATGAACTTTTTCCATTACTAACAGAATGACAGACAAAATACAGCAGGAACTACGCAGTATAGGGACAAAGGGAGGAATTCCCGAAATTCCAAGAGGAACGGGCAAAGCCTGGAACAACTCCATAGTACTTTACTAACTACACCATACAGTCCACGCAAAAGAAGTTGTGTACAACAACTAGTATCTTTTCATACTTATATTTATTTTTATTAACATATATATAATAAACAGCACTTATTATTATAAATTGACCTAAAAATCTACCTGTTTTCAGTGATATTATAGGTCCAAAGGCTGTATATATAATATGTAGAACCTGTCGTTATTACGTTTCCGTAATTAAATGCCCAATATTACGTATAATATGAGCAAGTTGTACACTGTATTTCCTTTTTAGTGCGTTATGTATACAGTACACAGTATTATATAATGTGGAACGAGGTTTCAGTTGACTTCAACAGTTTAAATGCTTATGACGTGATTTTTTGTGTTTTTTTTTTTTGTACAAAAATATTATTACAGTGTTTGTGCTTTTCGATTGGAAAAACAAAATATATGTGTTTATGTCGGATAGTTATCGTGAGATATTAAGGAGAGCTTTGGAAAAGTTTCTGTCATTTCTAAAGTCTATTTAGTTTGTTTTTATTTAACAATGAAAAATATACATAAAATACGTGTTTATTAAATTTCACTTTGAAACGTTGATATTAATATAAATAATTGTTTTTTTCTTTGAAAATGAAGTGCCATACAGTTCTATTAGTATTGACATTAATTTTTAACTCGTGTATCAATATAAAACTGTTTAATATAAATTTTCCAAAGTTAGTCAAAAGGGTTGAAGAAAAAAAGGAACATTTTGAAGGTACATGTATAGTTCGGTAATAGTCGCCCTTTTTGAAAAATATTAGATTAATTCACTTTGACTGGATTATTTATAAGAATTATAATTGAGTGTCTTTATTCGGGTGCTGAAAAATAAACACATCATAAAACAATTATTTTGTTATAATTTTTTTTCTTATTATGTGTGTGTTTTTTTTTCTATTTCTCATAGATTCATACATAAAAGGCAGAACATTGCACTCTGTGCTAATATTCACCCACTCATCGCAATATAGGTTTAGTTAATATAAAATATAAAGTAATTACACGTTTTCCTAAATATGTATTTTTATTTACAGGTTGTGGAGTAGCGGTGGGCAAGCAAACGGCCCAAAGGAGAATAGTCGGCGGTGACGATGCCGGCTTCGGCACGTTTCCCTGGCAAGCGTATATACGCATAGGATCCTCCAGGTGAAGAGTTATTGTTTATTTTTTTATTTTAAATTAATATTATATTAATATTTGTTTTTAATATGTAGTTTGCTGTTGGCCCTATCTTCCTAGCTGGACGAGCACAGACCGTGATTATATCAATTAATGATTTATCAACATTTGAGTTTTCCTAAGAAATAAATGACTAAAATTAGAATATAATATCTGAAAAAATAAAGTGGGTAAATGAGTGTTTCAACACTAGTTTTTCTCTAAAATAAATGAAACGTTAAAGTTATGTAAAAAAATAACGACTTAATAAGTCCTGAGTCTAAATATTTATTTTGTATATATTACGAGTGCATAGTTGATGATAGACAAGCTTAATTATATGTATATTACGCTATTTTAGGTACATAATTTAATAGTATTGAGCCTGCGACTGGAAGCGCTTCAAGGGTTCGATTCCCATTCGAGGATATGAAGTATTTTATACTTTCATTTCCTCGCCCTGGCGGAGGGCGAAGTTGAGTTACGCTACTGTACTCTCAATGCCTCCAGAATTCGCTTGAAAATGAGTAACTTTACTATATGCGGGAGAACACGCAAGAAAAGGAATTAATATATTTAATGATATACTTTATGTGCTTATGATGCTTAAGGCTTATACATAAAATATGTAAATATATAAAAATAACTGTTACTGATAGACCTACTGCTTGTTAATATCTTAGGAACTAAGAGAGATTTTCTCGATTTTCCTATGGGAATAGGAAAAACCGATATTTTGCAAGTTCTGGGCGACGACTGGTACATTAATAATATTCGTTATACGTATATATTTTAATATATGTTGTATATACTAATTGTTAATAATCATTTTAATACTTAACTATTTTTTACGTTGACATTGCAAGTGATGTGGAATTATTTTTTAAATGGATAGAATTCATGGTTTCTTAACATAAAAAATATTGTTACTAACAATTTTTTTTATTTAATAAATTGCATTTATTTAATAAAAATAACACTTTCAATAATTAACATAATAATATCCTTAACAACATTTGTTTTAATTAATTTGCGCGAAATTTGTAGAGAAAAAGCTCCTACGTATTATAACATTTATAATTACACTAGCAGACTCAGGCGGCTTCACCAGCTTGAATCATATGAATATTTATTAAATATATTTATATAATTATTTTCAGTTTAGGGGATAAATTCTAATAAACCATAAAACACGTTCTCAGTGAAATATATGTAAAAATCTGAATTTAAAATGTTATAAAAATCGATGTTAATTTCAAAAATATTACATACAAACTTTCAACCCCAATACCTCTTCAAGGTAAAAATTTTTTTTTTATCCTGAAGGATGGATTTTGGGATTTTGAAGGGGTTTCCATGTTATGAATATAAATATCTAAATGTCACGTGTCTTACCTTACCTCAGTCAGGAGGATAAACGGAGATGTTCCCATGTATTTATTTAACAATTGTATATAATTTTATTTTATTGTATTATTTTATTATTATATTAACAATACTAATAATAAATAATTAACAAATGTAATTTTACAGATGCAACACGCTTATGTCGATTTTCGAGATTATCGGTTGGAAGCAGTGTTGGATAGAGAGGTAAATGTGCGAAAGAGACAGCACGTAGAGTTGGTAGGAATGGTAGACTTGGTAGATTAAAATAGACTATGTACAAAATGTGTAGAAAATAGAAATATACCAGTGGTTTCCTTTGTTCTATTAGATTTTCTATTAATTGTAGAATATTTAAAGTAGGTCTTTTTGTTCAGAAATATTTCCAATGTTTTCGAATAATAAATTTCAATTGCATGTAACAGCTAAAGTTTCTTACTTTTATTTAAATAAGCTTACGTTTATTCTATGTAGATATTTCCCTTTCTTTTTTATAATATCCTAATTTGATCAAAGCAAAATATTTTATTTGGAAAAATTATTAATATAATCAAAATTGGAATAATTATTTAAAAAGGTTTTTTTTCCATAATTTGGATTAGATACTTTCGCACATTCCTCTTCTATAGGTGTATACTGAGTAGTGTATATGTAAATAAAAAAAATCTGTTACACTTGTAAATAATCTTCTCATTCTTGCATGTTATTATGTAAATAAGTAAATATGTAAATAATTTCACATTTTACTTCATTTTTCAAATTTTCGTATGTTTTAACTATTTACGCATTAAGCATGTTAACTTGGTTATATTTCAACTCTAGACTTCGTAAGTTTGTTGATAGAAAATCTGCGGTGGGTTCCTGTATCCAATATATATATATATATTAACCGAATTATTTCGGTTTAAAAAAAATTTACAGTTGTCGGTAGTCTTCGGTAATCTCTACCCAGCTAAAGAGTTTAAAATGTGCAAAAGTCGTTAATATTAAATATATTATTAACATCTCATCCAATATATCAAAGATATGATGGATCAGCTAGCAAAGAAGAGTTGTAGTATATTCAAACCCATAAAAAATTATTACTATATAGGCGATAACTTAGTTTTCATAACAGAAGAATGGATTTGGCATTACATTTGATTCTTTCACACATCTGTATTGCATGTGATACACTAATTGGGTCACCCGACTTCCACTGCGCAATGTTCATTTTCTTGCAAGATACTCTACAGCAATAACAATAACATAAAGAGACTTACGCAATTTACATACTTGCGTGTTGGCTATTTTATATATTATATTATTGTATATTTTAATGATTTCCTGCTATATTCACTTTTGTATTTCGAAATTTATAATACAAACGTATACGAATTAGTCTTTCCACGGGGTATGTGGATTCGATTCCTACTTGTTAAAATTTTATTAATCTTATTATCTTAGAACTATGCAACCTTCCATCATCTACATTAAACGCCGTGTCATATTCGCTTAAATTAAATTGAAATAGATTTTTTTAATACTATACGATGTGTAACGCAAAATTGTGTGTAGTGCCTACTTACAAAATAATATTTTTGATACTATTATATTTTTTATTCTTTCAGCACGCATATTTGAAATGCATGTATATTACTATATACAACTAATCAAATTTACTCTTTTGATTGTTTCAAACATTTTCTGTAACTTCTTGTATATCTAATATACCTGAAAGCCCAAATAAACACATAATTTTAAATATTCTATATAAAATTTCCAGGTGTGGAGGCTCCCTAATATCGCGGCGTCACGTGGTCACGGCGGGTCACTGTGTTGCGCGCGCGCAGCCTCGTCACGTCCGCGTCACTTTGGGCGATTACGTCATAAATTCTGCTGCTGAGCCATTGCCTGCTTATACATTTGGTGTTAGGACTATTAAGGTAATGTTTTTTAATGATTTTTTTACTTTCCTTCACGTTGCATCCCGCAGGGTAGGCAAAGTGAAACTTGTTATAACTACTCCATTCTCTGCCCAGTTTTAGAGACATGGCTTGTTGAGAGCGGAGCTTAACGCCGTGCTTTATCTTGTCATCTGAACGAGTAAATAAAAACAATTCATCAACTCTAAGTAAAAATATAACAATAAATTTTAATGTATTTTTAAATTGTTCTTTACATGTTTACTAATTATTATAATAGAAATAACATTTTAAATAATGTAACAGAGGTTTTTTATATTAATAGAGTACCTGCCTATAGAGTACAATGTATAAATAGCCTTTAATGATAACAAAGAATTTCTCTATATATATATAATATATATTAATATATTTATTTTAAATATTTCTAAAAGCTCTTATGTTACATTTTCAGGTCCACCCATTGTTTAAATTTACCCCACAAGCTGACAGATTCGACGTCGCCGTTCTGACACTCGACAGAAATGTTCATTACATGCCTCACATAGGTAAGTATGTTCAATATAAAATTAAATGAATCTGAAATACTTATATTGTAAAAATAAAATCAATTTTTTATCAGTTTCACTTTGTATCCCGTGCACAGCCTGCCTTGACACCAGAGGGAAGAAATGAAAATATAAATTAGAATAAATATTTCATTTCCACAAGCGGTGATCGAACCTAAAACTCAAATATTTAAAAGTATTTTTATAAAGGCCGTAAAAATATAAAGTCAGGCTTGTAAAAAGCCTAGTTTAAATGGTTTTTTTTTTATTATAACTATAGCCTAAGAAAATATATATATATATATATGTATTTATATTATTGTTATAACTTTTCAGCTCCTATATGTCTACCAGAGCGTGGTTCAGAGTTCCTAGGCCAGTACGGATGGGCGGCCGGGTGGGGTGCGTTAAGTCCCGGATCAAGATTGCGTCCCCGGACACTTCAAGCGGTGGACGTGCCAGTACTTGATAATAGAGTGTGTGAGAGATGGCATCGAGCTAATGGTGATGATATATTTGTTAAAATGTAACTCTTTTATTTAGAAGACAGTGATTCATTTACTCACTGAAAACTGGGGCCCTTTCAGAGATAGCGCCAACTAAAGGCACATAGAATTTACTCTCACCTAAATTAAAGTAAAAAAGCTCGTTCTTAAATATATTTTTAAAAATGATGTAAAAACCTTATTATTAATTTATTTATTTTATTATTACCAGACCCTTTACGTGAGCATGTGACGCAACGTGAGCTTTGCATGTAACGCGACGGTTGTGAGTTCAATTCCCACTCGAGGAAGTGAAATATTTATTTACGTTTATATTTCCATTTTCTTCGCTCTGGTGTCGAGACAAAGCGCGGCGTTGAGTTCTGCCACTCAACACGCAATGCCTCCAGAATTCGGCAGAGAGTGGGGAACGGAATGTCTTAACGCCGAGGGTCCCTTTGCCTACCCTGCTGTGTGCGGGATACAGCGTGAAGTTGAAAAAAAAACAAAATAAACACTATTACAAATTTACTATTATATTTCATTATATACAAAATAAGTGTGTGTATGTGTGTTGTGTACATTTATTAGTAATTCTTCTCGTTAACCTACAATCTGAAATTGGTACGGAATCTTCGGCGAGCGAATCTGATTCGCGCTTGACAGGTTTTGTTTATTTATTAATCTCAATCCGGCAACATCATCTAACCTTTGACCTAATAATATGTTTCACTTAACTAATTTCAATTCTTTTTCAGGTATAAACGTAGTAATATACCCTGAAATGCTCTGCGCCGGTTACAGAGGGGGTGGCAAAGATAGCTGCCAAGGTGACAGTGGAGGACCCCTCATGCTGGAACGTTCTGGTAGATGGTTTCTCATCGGCGTAGTATCAGCTGGTTACTCCTGTGCCAGCCGAGGTCAACCTGGCATATACCATAGAGTAGCTCACACAGTTGATTGGATCTCACACGCTACTTTGTCTTAACGAAAACAAAAACTACCTATTTTTGGTAGAAATGTGAATGTGAAATACGCTTAGCGAATTGAAATGAATGAATTTTTTGAAAATTAAAATACTATTTAATATTTTTTTAAAGATTAAACGCTATTTTTGTAAAAAGTTAGAAATATAAAATTATGTAAACAATCACAATAACTTATCTGTATGATAATTTTTATTCCTTTTATAAAGGTATATTAATAATTATTAAAATGATAGACATCTTAACTATTTTTGAAAATTTTGTAAATCAATTTATACTCTATATAAAAGTATTATGTACACTTTTTATAAAATTTTAATGTTGGTATATAAACGAAACAATGTGATAAAAATAATCGATTGCAATTGTGTAATACTCGCGTTAATCGCAAAAGTGCCTAATTAAGACTTAATGTAAATAATTTAATGTACATACATACATAATATGAATAAAATGAAGAATTTAGTTTATATTTGTCAGTTCACCATATCTTTAGTTTTGTAAATATATTGAATACCTAACTTATAATGGTTACAGGTACCTTTCCGTAGTACAGATTTCTTTTAATTTTGCCACACATGTCAACATAGGCTGAGTAAATAAATAATTATTTAATATGTTTTCTGTCACCAATAAATAAAAGTAATCGAATTGTAAATATTATAATAATTTAAATGTACTGCTTTAATAAATTATTTCACTTTAATATTTGCAATTTTTACACTTATTTTTTAACTGTAAGGATTTTTTTGAATGAAAATCATCTATGCTTCACTATTTAATGTCACTAAGTTAATTAAATATATTTATTGTTAATTTAAACAGTGTTTTATTAAAAATAATAGGTGACGTTATAAATAATATTTTTTGTTGTTTTTTTCTCTTTGCTTCAGCCTCGCACGTTCTTATATCACGGTAGACAAAGATAACTTATTGTTAAAATACTCTGTTTCTACTTTTACATCGATATGTTTTGATATGGCTATTTATTTATCGTTTTATATTTATACAAACCTGGGCTAAGATTATTTATCCTTTTAGTACATTAATAATAATCATGGCTTAACTTAACTATTTTTTTTTATTAAAAATTAAAGTAAATTCATAAATATTTTTTTTATTTAATAGTATCTATATCAATTCGTTAAAATAACTTCTCACCATCCAATCGGAATGTTGTATTTGTCAACGAGTTTCATCAATATTTTGTAAAGAGGGCGGTAGTAGCGCTTTAAAGCAGATGACGATATAGTATCTTCACCGATTGTATCGAGCAGTATTTTTTGCCAAGGTTGTGAATTTCCACGAGACATTATGTCTCTGAAAGTAGATTTAGAGATATTTTGCAAGCTAGATCATAGAAATTTTCTTCTAATAAATTATTTCTAATAAAATAACTTCCCCAAGTCAGAATCGAACGTCTACACTCGCACTAACTGCGTTATAATGATATCAATTAGATAATGTACGCACAATGTCACCCATATATATATGAAAACCCACATATATATATATATATATATATATATATATGAAAGTATCCTTTTTTCAGTTTCGCGCTATCTGTATATAGCGTGAAACTAAAAAAAGTATATAGGTATTTTATATATTCAGAGAAGTATGAATTCATTCTATGACCCGAGAAATGTTGAAACTCAACGCCTTGGGAATGTTGTAATTATAATAAACGAATATAAAATAAAAGAACAAGAGAAAATCGTACTTCAATATCTTTCCAGCGGCCTTAGACCCATATATGTCACATCTATTCAAATGAATAGAAAAGGGCAAAGGCTCCTTTATATTGCGATGCCCAAAAACAGCTGCCTTACAGAGATTCTCAAATAATTGATGTTGTACGAAACTGCTTAGAAAATACCTGAAAAAAATTATAATAAATGTTTAACTACATAATATGCGTGAGGCAAATTATAATTGAAAATTATATTCTTACCTCATATATGGAGTATTATCTGGCACATGGAATTTAGCACCAATATCGAAATATTCTGACCCTCTTTCATTGGGAGGCGAAATCCCCTGATAGTTCAGTGTCATCGCCCAAAATTCCTCATTTAAATTATTTCTATCCAATGTCCCTTCAAAATAACGATATCTATATTCATCCATAACATATGCAAATGGTATTTGGGGTATCTTATTAAGAGCATGATTAAAAATCAAGATGTCATCTATAGTTATTTTATCAGATTCTTCGAAGGTTTCTTGGTCATTTTGTTCTTTGCTTTCTGTTCTCGTATCAAAAACGTCTAATCTTAGGAATTCGGCGCCCCTCTTAATTATCCTCTCAATAAAATTTATATATTTGTTGGGATGTGTGTTAAACAGTTCAGAATCGTTTATTATGCGTAATCGATGTAAATGTTGTGGAGTTAGAACTGCTTGCATTATTGTATCCCCTATAGATTCATGTAAAAATGAGTTTGCTTGCTGAAAATGTAAAAAAAATAATAGATAAATCAGCTTCACGCTGTATTCCGCATATGTTATTTTAACTTTTTACAAGAAACTTGAATTCAGACATAGCTGATGAACGACTTTATTACAAACTTTCTATTATAAATTAGATTAAAAATTATTTTTCAAAATGAAACTGGTTATGAACATGATGTTACCCTGAATAATCCTGGCTGATTTTGATAAGCCATATAGTACTGTATATGGCCCATTTCATGGTGTATCACATAAAAATCTTTGAATGAAACTTTAGCGCAGTACAGAAGTCTGAAAAATAATAAATATGTAGTTGTTAAATGCAATATGTCCGCGGCTATATATAACTTTCTCATTACTATAAAGACAAAAAAACACATTAACATATTTGTTTTAAATGATAATTTAAATGTTTTATAATAAGCGTATAACATCACCTAACATCTCCTTGCTTATACATATCTGCCGCTGTGCCATGACAGCGCGCTTTTGTATGATTCTCCCTGGTAAATACAGATTCTCGCCAAAAAATATCTGTCATAGGAGGTAGTCCAAGAGAGATATAAAAATCTTCAGCTTTCTTGATCTGAAATATTTTTAATTAATAATAATAATTAAAAATATTCTTTAGAAAATCAAATAAATTATAAAAAAATAGATTTTTATGAAGTGTTACATAATTTTACCATGTCTGTTACAGTCCAGTTCAGATGTCGTAGTCGTTGATCTAAGTCAATTGTCTTCGGCAGCATTAAATCAGCAAGTGGCTCCCAATTTTGAGACCAGAGATCACCTTAACGAAATTAAACATATTTCAATGTACATAATAATTTTATTTTAATAATAATTAGTCGTTATCTGCAGTTGCAAAGAATAACAAAGAAAATATGTAATTCACCATAGAGATTCAATCTGTTTATAAAATTTCTATAATATTAGATAATATTATTTATAGTATGTATTGTCTTGATGCAAAATTTACGAGTATTTTTGTTTTGTACAGTTTGTCTCAGTATTGATATTCATTCTTAAATTATTATGCTATCTCACATACCTAACAAATATGCAGGAATCGGACCTCTTTCTGGCACGAGGTTACCATACTCTCGTCTCAAGTAAAATCTGACTACGCCATGAAGAAGAACATACAATGGCTTGAAACTGTCGTATAAACTTTGACTGACTTGTCTTAAATTTGGTATTTCTAATTCCTCCCTCCAAGAGGCTCCAATATCAGAGTAGCCTGTTATTTATAGAAAAATAGTTTTCAGAGTGAATATTGTAAGTATATAAAAATTTGGTCCCTTAGGTAATCAAAAAAAAAACAAAGGGAATAACGAATAATATGTTAAGATACATATTTTATTCTGAATTTAATTTGTACGCATATAGCTAAATATAAGGTAGCCAAATAGTTGAATATATAAGCTAGTGCCTGGTGTGTATAACATTAAACATACCATTTCTTCTCGCGGCATTGTTCTCTAGAGTCACCAATCTCGCGTATGGTTTCCTCATGGGCCTCATCTTTTCTCTCCAAACCAACCAAAACCATTCTAATACTTCCGCATTTCTCGAATGTTCCATTATATTTTGAAAATCACTTTCGCCTTTAAAGCAAGTTCCCTCTTTTTTAACGCCAAAAAATATTGTCTTATGTTCGGCTACAACATATTTTTCTATGTCAGTGATCAGTCTAAGCACTACATTTTCAACAGCGGTAATATTATCTGAATGGTCTGCATTTGGTATACACAGTTCAACATCCGAATATATTGATTGTAGTTCCTCGTAGATCTTCCTTGCTTCCCTAAAATATAGAAATTGAATACAAAAAAATGTAAGCTTGCATTTTTTGATCTTACCTTTGTGATCATTTTTGCCGTTACCGTGGTATTCTTCACGTTTCTGGTTTCCTTTAAATACTTCATCATCATTTTTAACATAGGTACGCATCCAAATCCGTTTCTATCTGGATTTGGATTTACATACCCTAAATTTTAATATGATATATTACATATATTAGAAATATGATATATTACAAACAAAGTTAATTTAAAACCTTACCTTACTTCACTAATAGTAAAATTCGGCCCTCTACAAAGAAGAAAAGCTTGCCTTTCTTGTGTATCATTTAACTTACGAGTATGATAATCTAGCCGCTCACAAACTTTTTGTTTCCAAAAAATATTTTTTCTCTCAAATTCCGTTGCCGTTTCAGCCAGACCTGGCTCGTCTGGATCTATGGAAGACTTCCAAGCTATGTCTGCACCAATGCCATTAAATTTTCTCGCTACTTCATTAATCTCCTCGAAGAAATGCTGAACACCATCTTCGCAAGTATGAGTCTTGAATAGTAGAAGCAATAGTAATACAATAGCCATATTTGATTTGTCTCACAAACTCATGTCTTGAATGAGCTGTAATTTATAATATTACATATTATTATTATTACAATTTGAATTATCAAATCTATGAAAAAATTGGTAAGAGAGTCTTCATTATTCAGAAATCAAATAAACTTCACTCAGTATCCATACAGCAGGGAAGGCAGAGGAAACATAGTGTTAAGACACTTCGTTCCCCAACTTTCCGTTGAATTTTTCAAAGAATTGCGTGCTGAGTGGCGTAACTCAATATTGGACTTATTAATAAGTAACAATTAATTCCCTCGAGTGGGGATCGAACCCATAACCGTCGCGTTACATTCACACCTTTGTGCCGCTGCGCCATGACGGCCTCAATAAATCCATTAAATCAATACGTTAACCAAAATCTAATCAGTAAATGAAATGTAACGCGTTCGATATGACGAGTGTTTTAATAAAAGCTCATGTCAGAATCTGACGCTTTATTGATAACTGCGATAAGCCTTTGATGGTATAATAATACACCGAGGCGTTTGTAAATGTTAAGCTTCAAGAAGCTTAAGAAAATAAATTTTTCAGTACTTATACAGAAATTTATTAAACTTCTAAGAAAATAATGAGAAAATAAGTACTGCAAGCATAGTAAAAGTTCTAAAAGTATTTTATATTTCCATTATTTTCCTTTTTCCAAGAATTATATTTTCAATTTGTTTGTGAAACAAACTACGAAGTGGGGTTCCAAGCAGTCATTGAATCGAATTTGTAGTTTAGTTTTTGTCGTTTATGCATAAAATTTTTACTTTATAAGGTATAAATTAAAAATGTATAAACTTGATTAATTCTCAAATCAGTACTGGGTGGACTTGACAAATAACAGACGACGAATATCGAATAAGCAAATCTAAATTAAAAAAACAAACAATATGAAAAAAATCATTAAATTATAGTTATATAAAAATACATTTTGCGTATTGCATAGCGATTTTCTTATTATCAATGCATTGGCGACCCCTCCAGCGCAACAATAGGTGAGAAATAGCTTCCTTCCGGTAGACACGATTAAGCACAAGAATCATTCTATTATCTATTCAGAAACCCGTAGTATATGTACATTATATAATCAAACAAACAACAGGTGTTTTTCTAATATATATATTTATGTCCTGGCAACTTTTTACGGGCCAGTCGTGGCGCAGGGGCACAAGCCTGTTGCATTGTAAGCGTGACAGGTTTTGGGTTCGTTTCCAACACCAGAAAATTACATATTTTACATTTATATATAGAGTTCTGTGCTAAGTGAGGAACGGAGTGTCTTAACACTACTGTGTATAACACAAACGAAAATATTTTTCGTATATGCAATATTTTTATATATGCAATTCATTTCCTCCAGTCGAGGGAATGAATTATGAATTATTATTTATTAATATTTTTGTTTGTTTACTCTGGCACCAAGGCAAAAAGCCCAGCGTTGATATCCGCCACTCAACAAGCAATGCCTCGAAAAATGCGGCAAAAAGTGGATAACTGAGTGTTCCACTAAGTTACCTGTACCTACTTTTCTGTGTGCGGGATGCAGCGTGAAGCTAATTCATTTTATTAAGATTAAAGAATTCTCTCTGACTACGCCGCTACGGATAAAGCGTGAAGCTAAGTTAAGTTAAGATTAAAGAAAACCACACTCAAACCAGCTCATTTATTCAGACATACTGACATACAGACAGATTAAACATATAAATAGCAATATTAAAAAGTTATATCTTTAGAGGGTACCTTCTTGTCTTTTAACACATATCACTCAATAAAAAGGTAAAAAGATTAAAAATTAAGAGATGTCAGAATTGTTATAAAAGTGGCATATAGCTATGAACACGTGGTTTCGACTAGGATTCGTGGCTCTGGGGAATGTTTATACTTAATTCATTTTTATTCTCTATTAATCCTTTTTATTTTCTCGCTCTGGTAGAGAGCGCGCGGCTTTTAAGTTCAACCACTGAACACTCAATGTCTCAGACACCGATCAGACTCCGATCTCATGACAAGGTTGAGACCGGAGTATTATATATTATAATATAAACAAACAACAACAGATTAAAAATCTAAAATAAATAAACAATGTGGCTGAATATAAACAGTCTACGCCATATACTTTTTTTTTCTATTTCAATAAACTTACCTCCACGTCCCAAGCTCTACAGACGATCCAGCAGCGACTGACTACTCTATACGCGCGAACTACGTTTTATCCTAGCGTTAGGTTTGTGACACAGTGTGTGGGTGGAGGCCAGTGCTGAAAATCATTTCTTCAGCTTCACACTTAATTCAGCGTGTTGTATGGTAGGCAGAAGTGATATAGGCACCGCCCTATTTTGAAATATTGCTTGCATATTGGGTACCTAACAGAATACATCTCAACTTACAAGTAATTATATTATAATATAATTAATAATTCATATCCCCGAGTGGAAATCGAACCGTTCCCTTTACAGTCAAGCGCTGTGCCACCCTTCGACAAAAATGTTAGAAGTCACTTCAAAGTCTTCAATCATGAACGTACGAAAAGATCAGTTTTTTTTTCTAGATGGAAAAATAAAAAAATACTAGTAACTGGTCGAGCATATTGCAGCACAGAGAACAGAAGATACTATTAAATTATTTATTGTTCTCGTACAAATATATGATCAATTGTTGATATTTATCATGTATTATCATATTTATTTTTAACTTCACGCTGTATCCTACAATATGAGCATAGGGAACCTAGAAACCAATCCGCCGAATTCTGAAGACATTGTGTGTTGAGCGGCTTAACTCAAGTCACCTAGTTACCAGAGCGAAGAATTAAAATAATAAATATTTCATTTATTTGAATGGTCATCGAACCCACAACCTCTCGCGTCGACAGTCGCACGCTTATGCCCCTGCGCCACGACTGGCTTTTATCATTATATAAGTATACTCGTATGATAATAATATTTTTAAATTTATTCTTAATTATTAATTCTCATGATAGTCAGAGATATAAATAATTACAAATCGTTTTATTTATATTTAATTACTTTAAACAATATAATTACAAGATATCTGGTGCTTGTGACCAATTTCATTATAAAGATATATTGCACATATATGAGTGGGAAAAGGTTAGTAACCGAAATGAAGGATGATATATTAAATTTTAATATTCCCCCAGAGAGAAAATCGAAGCTACAACCAACGCATTCGTCCCTGGTTTTCCCACGCGGCAGAATGGCGTCAGAAAATATTTCCAATTATAACATATCATAACTATATCCAAATCTTTATCGTTAAATGTACCCGTAATAGGGTTTTAGAAAATTTTTACATGGGACCTAGTGGTAAGATAATATACACAACGTGTTGGATTTACTTACTGAGATATATATTATCCGCTATATATTACATATGCAAGACAACAAAGCACACTGGTGAACAAGCCTTATAAAACAGATAAGCCACGCAAAGCCCCCGAGACAGTAGCAGTCCGTCTTAATTCAGTATATTAGTGTCGATCTTTTATTTATTTCTTTGTTTCACTCTTATTGCCACAGATTTACTGCTGTCTGTGCGAATGGTAATTTCTAAATAAACATTTCTAGGAATCAAGTAATTTTAGGTTTTAGTATAAGTATTCTTTTTTTTTATGTTAAATAATAGATATTGCTTTATTTTTATTTTTTAGAATTCTGTTATAAATAACACAGATTTCTAGTTTTTTCTCCGTTTTAAAAGTTGAAGCCATCGTGGCGCATGGACAGTAGTAGTCGGTGTCGTGCTGTAAACGCTACGGTTACAAGACAAAGTGCTTCGTTGAGTTTCGCCACTCAATTCAGGCTTTTTTGAAAATTTTGTGATACCTAGGGAACGGTAGTCTTAACTTAACGGCAGTATCTTAACACCACGCAGTTACAGCGTAAATTACGCCGAATACAGCGTGAAGCTGGATAGAAATAAAAGTTTACAAAACTAATTAAAATATATATTTATATATATGATTGGAATGGAAATTTAAATCTTAGTATATTCTACAAGTGATGAAAGATAAGCTTGAATTTTAGAAAAAGCTCGAGTACTCCAAGACTTGTACGGAACTCTACGGTGGGCAAGCCCGACTAGCACTTGTCCGGTTTTTTTTTCCTCTAATATAGGAAGCTTTTATTCATGAATACAACACGGTGACAACACATATTGCATTGTGTTCATTAAGTACTATGACATCGTACCGCCACCTTGTTTTCAACATCACTTATCAAAGAATACTAAAAGCATAACGCAGTCGGGTAAAAAAAGCAGCATGAGGTTTTTCCTCATAGCAACAAATAAGCACAAGCGTGACATAGTGGCATAATGGTGTGACGGTAACGCGACGGTTATGGGTTCGATTCCCACTCGATGCAGTGAAATATTTATTTACATTTGTATTTCCATTTTCTTCGCTCTGGTGTCGAGGCAAAGCGCAGTGTTGAGTACGGCGGCAACACGCAATGCCTCCAGAATTCGGCAGAAAATGGGGAACGGAGTGTCTCAACACCGAGGTTCTCTCCTCTGCCTACCCTGCTGTATGCGGGATACAGCGTGAAACAAAAAAAAGTATTGATTAAAGCACTACTCTCTGGTCAGTGGTCACTACTGCCATGCTATATATGTTTGATCGCAATAAAATTCCATTTTATAAATTTACAAGGTATCTATATTACTTTCTACTACAAATTCTCGATATGCGTATTACTTTAGATATTAACTTTTATAGGAAGATATTGTAAATTCTTATACTTTATTGCATTTCCTTTAAACTGTATCGCGATATGCGCATCAAGATATATTATACTGTATAGATAGTGGGTTCGATGTAAGTTTGCAGTAATTTTTCAAATAAACGTTCATCGTTTATTAAAGGCAAAAAAATAAGTTTTATTACACATTTTAAATGAAACTAACGGAATTCGCAATTTCAATGTCCGACTTGGGCGTGCGATTTCGTTGGCGCAGAAATGCGAGAAGTATAAAAATGCAAAGGTAAGTTTTACTGTCTACCAAGGCGTTTTTGAGGCTGGTCGTGGCGCAGTGGTACAAATTGTACTGCACAATCGACTGGTTGCGGGTTCGATTCCCACTCGAGGAAAGAAAATATTTATTTATGTTTTCATTTCTTCGCTCTGGTGAAGTCAGCCGTGTGGTCCCGGCTTAGAATAGGATCACCCTGGTACTGTCGGTGTCGTAAGAGGCGACTAAAGTACGTGTGGAAGAGTCACGTCGCCAGTAAATGGCAACACGCATGGGCAGACTCGACCGGATTTAATACCACCCCCGGCATCGCATTATCGCATGCGGCAATTTCGCATTAGGTAATGCCGGGCCCCGGTGCTTTTCATCTCCACCCTAAAGGCTGGCAACGCACCTGTGGCTCCTCTGGTGTTGCATGGGGTCGTGGGCGGCGGTGATCACTTACCATCAGGTGACCCGAACGCTCGTTTGCCTTGTCCTCTCCCATAAAATAAAAAAATAAAAAAATAAAAAGTAATATTATGTCCAATTTCGTGTATAGATTTATAACTATTTCATATTATTTTATTTAAAACTGTAATGTAACCTAACCTTATTAATTATATATGACATCATCATTATATATTCATATTATAGGTGACGCTATTTGAGTTAAAAGTACCAAACCCTTTAATCAAATTGGAAGTAACATATGTAACAACATATAATATGCCTACTGTACAGAAGAGTACAACCGAGGGTGTTGGAATATGACGTCACGCGAGTCGAGTATAGCCCTGTGGAATGTCGCGTTACGCGCTTAGATTTAATGTACAATATCGCAAAAACTAATCGACATATCAAAGTCATTCTATTACTAAGTTTACACGAATAGTCCGGTTAGTCTCATTTAATTTTATCCTTATAAATTTTCTCTACAATGCAATCTCGAAAAATACACATAAACATTTTTTTTAAATAGGCTTTTTAGAATGTTCTAGCGAAAACGATTGTATTTCAATCGCGTGTACTGAATAAGTGTCCGACATATAAAGTGGTAAAATAATTCGCTTTCCGTTTTAATTCGATTAAGGTACCCCAAGTAAGAGACTTAGTTAATAATAAAACAAAATAATATATAAACGATTTAATACACAAAGATTATTTATATATACAATATTAATACTTCAGGCACTGTAAGGTTTCCTACAAACAAAGAAAACAGATTTATATTCATGTTGCATCATGGAGTTCGGATTTTGTGCATATTTCGTTTTAACACCTGTTTTTTCTTTCTGTGAATAGAAAATAAGTATTATATGTAAAATGTTGATATAGTTGAATGTAATTGAATTGCAGAAAAACTTTTGTTACGGCGTTCAATTTATTGCCAAATCACAAATATCCTTTATATATCTCATATAAAGAGTTTTTGTGGTTACCCTATATATCTTTCAACAGTGTCATGACACTAAGTTAAGACAAGGCGGTCTCACTGCTCGACACGGAATATCTTAAGCACAGACAGGAAACTTACAATGGAGTGTCTAAACACTACTCTTTATGCCTACTTATAAAAAAGAATATGTAATAATCTCTATCTTACCATAACTTCGAAACCGACATCTTTTATAATATCCATGAGTATATCATACGGTGGCTCAATACTGAACTCAGTTGGCATGTCACTGAAAGGAAAAATTTATATAAAATTAATATTACTACACTATTCTCACAGTAACAGTTTAAGTCATTGAACGTATGGTATGGTATGATTTTGGGTTGGATTCCTTCCAATTTGACACAAATTGTCACATTGAAAATAATAATAAACTTCATTCGCGTCGTGCTTCAGTCATGAATTCGATTCCTACTCGAGTAAATAAAATATTCAATATTTCCATTTCTTTGACTATATTTGTCATCATTTACAGTTGCATAAATACAAGTCATAATAACATAGGTTAGCTATAAAGTAACAAATTTTCCATTAATTCTCAATTCATTCTCCATTAACTTTATGTATTAGAATGGTATAAAACCACTTAACTCTCCCCCAAATAGATATCGAACCCACAACCATTACATACAATTTTCTTTTATTAAGAAAACATAAAAAAATACCTATAATGATATAACAAAGGTCCCAAATTAATCCAATAACCACCCGGTTGCAAAATGGCGTATATTCTTTCCACGAATTCTATTACATTTGGTGCACAATCTATGAAAAAACATGTCGCTACGCATTGCCACTCATCGATTTCTGTGTATACCTGAAACAATATGTAATTATTTCACGCTGTATCCCGCATATAGCAGGGTAGGCTGAGGGAAACAAGTGATAAGATACTCCATTTCCTACTTACCGGTCAATTTTGCATGCTGAGTGATGGAACTCAACGAGTTCTAAATTCTAGTGGGAATGCAAACTACAACGCGTTTACAGCCAAGACTGGTCTCCTGGGACTGGTTACTTATGTGTAATTTTTTTTTAATTAAGATTGCAATATTCTGCTGGCACTAAAATCTACTGGCCAACATTCGGCGGCCTCCAGAATTCGGCGAAAACTGGGAAACAGAGTGCCTTAACACAAGGTTCCCTCTGCCTTCCCTGTTGTGAATGGAATACCCCATGAAGAGTAATGATTTGATTATTTTTTAAGGAAACAAAAAATGCACAATATATTAGTATATTATTTCTATACACAATAGATCAATCATCCATAGCGATAGCACTACCCCCCAACCCTGGTTGCCACACCACATAATACCTTAAGAAAATCCCCGGCAGCTATAGAGAAACAAGAGTGTTTGGTGGAAGGTGGTACATCTGGAAACGTGGCCGCCTGGATCTGGTGTTCGCTCGTCATGTGGTTCACGTACTGGTGGACCCAAGGGTACACTGTGTGCTGGTTTGCCTGGGAAACCATTTAAAATAATAAAATAATAATAATAATAAATTATATAAATTCTACTATTAAATACCTACATATATTTTAAATGTATTAGTGAGTGAGGATAGATGATCTTTCCAATTTGTTCCAAAAATAGCCGCGTTCACACACTACGACACTACGCCGTGTATCGAATGAAAAAAAAATCAAATTTAATTAGCAAAATCGAACCCACGTACCTCAGGACATTTATTCAATATAAAGTTGCTAGCAAACAGCATAAACAGTGAGAACTCGTTGCCCTGACACGAATATCCTTTTGCAGCTATCTCCCATGCTAACCTGCCCAGACCCGCGCCAGGTACTAACACTTTTATATGAGATTTATCACTGAAATTTAAAGAAAACCTGTCAAACTTATGTATAATAATAATTTTTCCGCCAAATATAAATAAAAGCGGGAAATAAAGAAACAAACGAACACTTTTATATGAGTCACATAAAGAACTTGAAATAAGAACAACAATTAAGAATGTTGTAAAAAACCATACCCTTGAAATAATTTTAAAATCAATTCACACTTAGATAAAATATTCACATTTTTCAAAGATTTAATCGCTTGGTTTTATTCGATTATTCGATATTTCGTTAAGCCATTAAGAATGGAAGATTCCCCAATTTTCACCCATTTTTTGAATTGCGTGCGAAAATATCAATCTTTGCGTCTTTAGATTTATTGCTTAATTGAGTGCTGATTGAATAACAGATTAATGAAAAGGGACGGACAGCCAAATAAAAATGTTTTTGGCTGGCAAAAGTTAAAAGCCAAAATATAATTATAATAATATATTATAAATTACCTATGCTTCTCCGATGGATATAATAAATCTAATTCATCCAGTATCGGCTTGTAGCACTGCTCCCTTTCAGCGGCGCCGGCGTCGCTCCAGTCCCTCACTATGTTCTTAAGAACTGATTGTACCTAGAAAATATAAAAAGATACAGAGTAAAAGAATTAAAACTTAATGTTTTATTTAATAATTTACTTATCAGAAAAAAAATGCAAAGAGACTTGCTTATATTTTTTGTTTGTATTAATCTATAATTGTCTATAGAATTTTAAAGCTCATAATATGGTATGAAACTGTAATAGTTTATTTTATAAATGAGTTATATTTCTTTCTGTTTAATAAAAAGTCAACTTCATGATTTCATTATACAAAATTCTATTGCATGAAAAAATACCTATTTTTGAATGAAACAAAAACCAGATATGATTTCTTAATTATATGTGAAATATATTGGTTAAAATAATATTATATAATTTTTTTATCAGCTTCATGATGTTTCCAGCAAATCCCTGTTATGGCAGAGGGAACCTAGTATTGAGACACTTCATTCCCATTGAATTATTATGGTTTCATTACAGTTTATGATTATTATATTAGAGTATCCAATACGCTCCATTCTTTGCTGTTCGCCCAATATTCGACTGCAGCTTAAACATCAGACTTTGTGTACTAAAGTAGGGAAATAAAATATAATAACACATATAATATATAATCACAGCCCATTGACTGATACACTGCACGGCAATGGCCTCAATAATATCTTCCACTAAACTCTGTTTAATAAATTAAATACCTTTTCAACATCATGCTGCATTTTATGTTGTTTCTGCGATGGCAACTCACAATTATTGTAATTATTACTAAAACTATCCACTCCATTGTCTACACTGTGGTTTACATTTTCAAACATTGTGTCCACATCGTCTATTATATAGTGTACTATTGTATTGTTGGCATCTAAACATTTTTTAAACTGTAATAAGTAAGTTTTGTACTTATCGAGCCTTTTTTGATGACTTAGTGGTAGCATTGAGATCATTTTCTCAGATTTGTGGATTCTGTCGAGGCTACATAATCTGAAATGATTAGAAAATATATAATTTATTATAGTTACATTTTATAAAGTTATATGACTATAACTTAACTATAACAGCATGAAGAAAGTTATTTGTGACTAATGTTAACCGAGTACCCATTAGAATCAATAGGCATAGGCTTTAATTGAAATGTTTAACATAATGTTATGTATTGCCTTCCTCAATATATGGACTATCCAACACAGAAAGATGTTTTTGATTGCTAGTGATGATTTGAACTGCTAGTTTTTAAGATCATTTAAAGACCAGATAGCCTAAAGACCTCAACAGAATGAAAAGAGACAAAGAACTTTCGTCCCTATCAGTTTCTGCACAAAAAAACAAGTTTATAAATTTTTTTTTAACATACATATTTTATACAAGTATTTTATCTTTAAATAAAATTTCCTGTCAACAAGTTATTCCTACTAATATCTAATTAGCATAACAGTATTTAATTGATGCATCAATTATTTCCTGTAATGTGGATTCATCATAAACCCTGACATAGACATTAGTTTATGAACATCAGAAAAATATCTAATATTTTTTTATATTTTGTGGCTGATTGGTGGTCTTGTATAAAATAACACTCAAAATTGAAGGAATATTGCAGATTTTTTAGCTGGTCTGTGTCAATCAATCATTAATTATTTTTTTTTTGCATATTACTTAAACCAAATACCTCCATGTACGCTTGGAAAGGATCTTAAGAGACAGACTGACAGAGAGACCATGGTATTGGTACAAAGTTTTTAAAATTTATTTTACAATAAATGGTTTTGATAGTTTCTTCCATCCACAAGATAACTAGTTAGATGTTAAGTTTAAAAATAGTAAATATCCTCTTTACCCTATCAAAACATGGAAAATTTCATACACCATAAAATTAATGAGTAATGTTGTTATGCTAAAAATTATTAATTTAGTAATAGTATTATATTATTATGACTTTTGCATTTATAATCAAATTATGGTACTTATAATTTCATTTCAACAAAATGTTGACCACCAATTCAATATTTAGGATTTTTTATAATAATATATATGACAGGTTATTCTGGATCATTCAAATAAAATTTTGTCATAGCTGAGAAAATTATGCAATGTGTCATTCACTTAAAATAGCTATTATTTTATACTACAATAGTCAACTGAATGATTAACAGTTTTATAAAAGACGTAAAAATAAATCTTACTACATTTATATACTTAGTTATTATAAGGATATAAAAAATATATAGATATAAAAAACTTTGATGTGGACAAATCAAACCTTATTCTACAAAAAATTTAAGGTCCAAGTTCCACATTTGTTTAATTCGTAAACAAAGCCCATTGTCTAAAGAGGCTAATTGCATTTACCAATTTCGATCTATTTGTTCTTTCAATGGACTGTTGCTAAGTTAATACATAACGGTAAAATTATATTTGTACAGTCCATCGCTCATTTGCTAGCCTTTATAAATTGTAAAATCACTTTTTCAAATATAATATTTAGATAGTTTATTATATTTATTACTTACTTATAATATTTAAAAGCGCTAACAACCGCTCTAAAATGGGCGCGCTCCTTTGCCTCGTCTATTTCTTCAGTAACTCCAAGTGACATTTTTAATATTGAGGAAAAAAAATATTTTTACTAATTTTGTCTGTGTTCAATAATATATAGAATACAAAACATTGAAATGAAATTTTAAGCAAAAACTACAAATACGAAAATAAGCTTCTAGTTCTTTTCTTCATTTCTGCTGCTACTAAAACTAAATGTCAAAGTCAAATATTATGTTTAAAAATTATCGTAAAGTAACAAAAATAATAAACAACTCGTGTACAGGGTTACAAATTGAAAAATTTATTTCAAATTCAAAATTATAAAAATAGCATATTAAATGCAGAATATTATTTTTTTTTCCTTGATATATATTTAGATCTTATATTTTATTTAAAGTCGAAGAAATATTTTAACAATAAAACGTAAATTGGAACGGCAAAGTCAATATGTCGGCGAGTAGTGAAATGTGTTTGTCAACACTCGATCGATTCCTTTTTTAATTACTTTTCAATGTTAAATGGTAATCATTTCGCAATGTGATGAATAAAAATAAATAATATTAATTTTGATCTTCACTAGTTATCAATTTTTTTACGACAAAACTTAAAACGATATTGATGAAGTTCACGAAATGGTACAAATAAGATGAAGCTTACTGCGTAAAAATAATAAAATATTCAAATTAGTTAACTTAATGTATATTTGAGCGTCAAAACTTGTGAAATAAATTTGGGTTTCGTGTAAAGTGGGTTGACGTTTCGAAAAAGTGCCGCATTGTCGTGTTTCAATTCCGCGAAGAAAAATCAATATTATGCAGTGTCGTTGCTAAGGTGCAATTAGTTTGCACTAAATGACCTAAAATTTCATTCATCAACATGTAGAGCTTAGAGAATTGAAAGATTAACAAGATATTTTTCAAAATGATGGAAGGTATTTTAGCTCAAAGGGTAACTCCATTACTTAAATGTATGGTTTTATTTCTGTTCATCTTTACCGCAAAAGTGTTAACCACACGCCCTCAAGAATCTCAAGATACTAGAAACAGTATTCATCATCAGAAACCATCCCACTATGTAAGAACATTTACCAAATACCATCACAGAAGAACAATTCAATGGAATAATATCCAAGATGACTCTTATTGGCCGGTGACTCAAGATCAACCTAGAGTTATTGGAAAGAGAAGTATTAATGACTTAGAAGAAATGGCTCTAGATGAAGATCTGAATCAGTTAATTTCAGCATCTGTAAGAGATAATATAAATATTGATAGTATGTCTACTCCAACAAGTAAAGGTCAAAATGATTTAAATAATGAAGTCCAGAAATATAAAACGAAAGCTCCGTTGATTACTGAAACTCCTACAACAATCAATCCAAACTCTAGATCTTGTTTGTATAAGATGCACAGTGTTTCATTGAGTGCTACACCGTCTTATGATGATGAGAAAAATTCTCAATGGGTTGCAGAAAATGAAATCTTTGGTATGTATTTTTTACATTCATATAGTTTGTAAATAAATAAATGTATCCTGCACATAGCAGGATAGGCAGATGGAACCTAATGTTAAGACACTCAGTTCCCAATTTTCTGCCGAATTCTGGAGGCCACTACGCCACGACAGCCTCATTTAGTTTGTAGTTTTGTAAAAATATTTTATCTTAAAGGTTTTTTTTTTGTTGAAAATTATAGAGGCTAGTCATGGCACTTGAGAAAATGTAATATTTAAATAAAAAGTATATCCATAATAGTTAATATATTACAGTATATTTAATTCTATTCACAACTAATTGAAATTATATTTTATATAATTTCTTAACATGCTTTCATTTTCTTTACCAGTAAATAACTATCAAACAATCAATGTAAGAAAATCTTGCAAACAGTATTTTGATATACTTCTTCTATTCTCCATATTGTAAACTAATAGTTTCAACCTAATAGTCCAGTAAACAAATCAATCAGTAGGGACTATATGAAGAATGGGGAAATGAAGAATATGTGTTATCAGATTAAGATTTTTACAATTTCGAAAATTTATTATTGTATTTTCTGCTACATGAAATGAAAAGGTAAAATTGGTACTTTTTTACACTTTCAAATAGTGTCTAAATATATTGAATAATTAGCAGAGTGGGCAGAGATACCATAGTATAAAGACACTATTTTCTCTTTCTACCTGAATTTGAGACATTGCTTGTTGAGTGGCGAAACCTAACCCCCTTCAGTGTTTGTCGTACCACAACCAAAACATTTGACAATATAACATTTTGATACTGCAAACCTTATGTGGAAAGAAAATATTTTATAATTTTTTTTTAAATTTATCTTATTTTTTTATTATTCTACAGATAGAGGATCATTGTCGGAAACAACTATGCCCAATGGTGAACTGGTACAAGTGGAACAATGTACTGATCCAAAAGCATACTGCTATACACTGTGGCACCAGGATAATGAAGGGAATATCACTGTATTGGGTCAAGGTACATAGTTAGTTTTATACATATATATTTTGTGAAAAATAAAATTGTCACTGTCAAAAATAAGGGCAGTTATGTCTGTATAATACTTTGCTTGGGGCCCATGCCCAGGGGCTTGTACAATCCTTGAAAGTTATTCTCTTCTCTCGTCTAATAGTTATTCTCATTGCATTTATATTTTCATAGACTGTCTAATGACGGTTCTCATTCTTAAAAGTTGTATTTTGTAAGACAATCTTTCTTCAAAAATTATCTACTCTATTTTAAGCAAAAATTTCCGCCGAATTCTGTAATCATAGGTTTTTGAGTGGCGGAACTCAACGCCGCGCTTTGCGTTTACACCAGAGCGAAAATAATAAATATTTAATTTCCTCGAGTGGAAATCGAACCCACAACCTGTAGCGGTTACAGCCACATGTTTGTGCCCCCGCGCCACGACTGGCCTCAACGAAATTAAGAATATTAAATAATAAAAATATATATATATAAATCGACGTAGTTTACTCTTCATTTTAATAAATATAAACATATATTAAATACTCAAACGTTAAATGGGACGCCTTTGATGTTAAACCGAGCATATAAAAAAATAAACGATGCAAGAAGCATTGCGCACTTGAATGTCACGTGTGACATCTCTATCCAAGCAGTTTAGCATTTAGGTCGCATATGCGCGATAAATAAAACCATATTTTCAGGCTTGTATGTTTTTTTCTTCTCACTGTATCCCGCATATAGCAGGCTATATATATATTATATAATATACAAAAAGTCGTTTGTTAATTACGATTGTAGAATAGTTTTCATCTTCATAAAATTCCTTATTTCGCGTGCTTCGTATTTCCCTATAGACATTTTGTTTTTGCTAAAATCCCTATTCAAATATTCAATAGGCCTCGTTACTATTGAAATCATTGAAAATAGACTATTATCGTCACTGAGCTAGATTTTTAATTATATGGATAGATCGCACATTGGGCTAAATTTAAATAAGACGCTTGATTCCACATAAAAATGAGAATAAAAATAATATATTATTACGATTTTAAAAATATATTTTTATTAATTATATTGTGCGCAGGATGCTGGCGTTCATCAATAGCGGAAGGACGGAACAGCTGTGACAAGTGTACCAGAGTGACGGCGAAACTGCCGGGCGGCAAATTTTGCTGTTGCACCAAAAACTTGTGCAATGCTGATTTTTGTATGTACTATTCATATTTGTTTAATGTTTTATTTAGAATTCATTGTTAATTGCTATGTTGATGTAATGATTTTTTTTTTTAGTATCTCTTAAAGAAGAAACTGTTACAATAAAAGCCGAATCTACAATGGAAAGTGCCACTCATCCGAATTATTCTAACATAGTTGCGTCCGCCATTTTGGCGTTGGTCGCCATTTTGTTGATGGCCATAGTCTTCAGAAAGATTTATTGTAAGCGAATGGAATTGGATAAGGACGATTTGAGCGATGGTGTTGATGTTGAAAAAGGTAGGTATAGTATTGTTTTTTTTAGCCCCACACAGTATCACGCATATAGCAGGATATGCAGAGGGAACCTAATGATAAGGGGTTCCATTCCCTAGGCACCACTTGAGTGGCGGAAATCAACCGCGATTTGCCTCGATACCAAACCGAAGAAATGAAAATATAAATCAAATTTGATTACCTCGTGTAGGGATCGAACCTACAACCAGTCGATTTTACAGTCACACTGCGCCCGCGCGCCACGATGTATATATATTATATATACAAGATAATTATACAATATTTAAGGCTTACCTAAATAAATAGACTTTTCTTTACTCATTTTTTTTTATGATGTCAGTTGTGTAAAATCTGATTTTAATCATGATATTTGTACTTATTTTCATTTTTCCGATAGATAGTGCAGCATTGAATACCGGCACTCAACTCTTAATATCTTGAAAAGTAGTTTTAACACTAGATTACCAGAGGCCAACCCTGCTATATGCGAGATACAGCGTGAAGCTGCTTGTTTGCTTTGTTAATATATATTTTTTTTAATTTTCAGGAGATATAATGGGGAGCGGTCCAGATGCTCTTGCAACTGGGTTACTTTGTGTTGATAATTTGACATTAATTGAACACATTGGTAAATATTTAGTTTAATATGAATTTCAATAGTTTTCCTTGTTTGTGTGTTATTTGAGTTTGTGATTCTAAAGTAATAATAATAATATACTTCAGTGCTGCCAGTTATTTTTTAACTATTAAATATTTTTTTTATTTTAGGTCAAGGTAAATTCGGTTCAGTATGGCGGGGGACCTTAGGTTCGATTCCGGTCGCAGTCAAATTATATTCGAATCCAAACGCGTGGCATAAAGAAGCCTCCATTTATGGTATACCGCATCTCGCTCATCCCAATTTATTGAGATATTATGGTGAGTTGTTTTATTTGTAGTTTCACATTATTCTTGACATATTCGTGTCTCGAAAAGTCGGTACAAATTTGACAAAATACTGCTGTACACAAGATATGTGAAAGACAAGGAGGACTTAGGATCCTAGTGTCACGACACTTCCGTTCTCCATTTTTCGCCAAATGGTATGAATGTAATTTTTTTTTCGCAGGTAGTGACAGTCGAGCCTCCCTAACGGAAGCTGGTGGAAGATCTCAATTAGTTGTTCTAGAACTTTGCAAAGAATCTCTCCGCCACAGATTGCAGAGAGCCCCGATAACGTGGAGAGAGTTTGCAGAAATGGCACACGGTTTAGCTTCCGCTTTGGCGCATTTACATACGGCCAGTGAGTTCCTTTTGTTGTTTGACAATGTATCCCGTATATAACAGGGTAGGCTGAGCAAAATCTAGACTTAAAACAGTTAAACACCAAACATTTGTGGGACGTTGTGGGTGGCGGAATTGAACGCTGTGTTTTGTTGTGTGACTAGATCACTCTACTCCAATCCAAAACAAATCCAGAAATCTACAAAAAGTTTCCCCGTTTTTTGTAGATTTCTGGAGGCATTACATGCTAAGTGGCGGAAATTAATGCCGTGCTTTGCTTTGATACCAGAGTAAGAAATGAAAATCTTAAATATTTTATTTTGGAATCGGGAATCGAACCCACAACCTGTCACTCTTACATACACACGATTGTGCCATTACGCAACGACTGGCCTCCATGCATTTAACGTCTATGTAGGAAGGTTAATGGTGGTAATTGTTAGAGGTGCGGTTTACATTATATTTGAGACAGTGCCGGTTGTGCCTCTTCCCGCTACACCCAGCATGGTGTCCTATTGTACAATGTACACTTAGAATCCTCTATGGTTTAACACTAAAGTATTGTTATCGTAATTGAGAACGAGTCTAACGATACATAGAGTGCATCATTCGCAAGGATTTCAAACCAAAATGGAGTCATACCTTACATACGACGGTTCTTATGACGAATAACGTAGATTTTAAATTGCAGCATCCACGAAACCCTGCATAGTACACCGCGACGTGAATAGCGGCAACATCCTAGTGTGCAGCGACGGTAGCGCGCGCCTCGCCGACCTCGGCCTCGCGCAGCCTCTGCTGCCTCGCCGCGACCACTCCGCGCCCAGCCGGATTACTGAGGTAGTGTAGATAAAGGCCGTCATGCAGTTGGACAGCGTCTGACTGTACGACGTTTGTACGTTGAATTTTGTTTTTCGTTTCATTTAACAATTAAGTTACAAAAGAAATAAAATACTTTATATGATAAAATTATTAATAAAGCGTTCATTAATTTAGAAAACGTGATTTAACAATCAATTTGTAATTCTGCTTTTCCAATTACTGCTATTTAACTTAAATAATATTTAACACCTAAATTACATTTTATCCAGTAGTCAAAAAATAAACATTGCAGGCAGGAACACTACGCTATCTCTCCCCTGAAGCGTTAGAAGGCGCTCTAGACTTAAGCGGAGCTCGTGCGGCGCTCTGCGCCGTGGACGTGTTCGCACTTGGCCTAGTACTGTGGGAGATGCTATGGCGATGCTCAGGCGCACACGCCACGCCAAATGCCAACGCCACGCCCTTAGATGTGATCGGTCAATTGGGATATGCAACATCCCAAAGTGCTGTCACTAATCAAAATGGACCCTACGCAACAACGCAAAATGCTGTGATTGGCCTGAATGGACCTTTTACTACGCCACATAGTGTAGTAATTGGTACAAATGGACCTAATGTAATGTCACAAAACACTGTGATTGGTCAGAATGGACCTTATACAATGAGTCAAGGGCCTGTCATTAGTTCGTCAGAAAGATACGCCACGCCCCGTAGTGGAGTGGGCGGTGCTAAAGAATGTTATGTTCCACCATATGCCCCTCCTTATCATCATCATGGATTGCCACCGAGGCCGACTCTAGCACAAATGCAGGTTGGTGCGGGTTCATTATAGTTTTTAGTTACACACCCTGTGGCTCTGCGCCACGACTGACCTTTCAACGTTAAATGTTAGAAGAATAACATTTAAATTAAAAAATCTACACAAGTTACTAATTAGACTTGCCACACTAGAAAATTGCTTGCGTTACTACAATTGCTTAATATCTGTTCTATATTTATTATACATTTAATTTCCAGGCGCTAGTATCGAGAAATAAAGCGCGTCCGCCATTACCGAAAGGCCCTGTCCCAGACGGTAGAGTATTGAAGATTGCAACAGACACTTGTGACGAATGCTGGGATCATGACGCTGAGGCTAGGTGAGAACGGGTTCGATTTCTATATCAGTTATTAGTAGCCAAATATACATACACACAAAATGCTTACATAAATTGTAGCCTGTAATGTTATTAGAATGTTTTAGGTATATTACTGTAAAGTTCCAGTTGTATCCGTTCAGTCGCTTTTTGCGTTGTTTTGCGAATTAGGAAACTCAACGCCAAAAATAGGAAACATTAAATATTCATATATTCATTCGCTCGAGTGGGAATCGAACTCACAATCTATCGCGTTTACAGTCGTGCGCTTGAGCCGCAACTCGCCTTAATTGACTTACGTTAATATTCATACATTAACATTCGTCAATTAAAACTTTAAAAAAAGTAAAGTAAAGTAAAACTTTTAAAAAAGCTTTGGTAAGACTACATATTATTTTCATTGTAATTTCTTGAAAGAAAACATAATTTTTATAACTAAACAGGTTAACAGCAGTATGCGTTGAAGAAAGAATGGCTGAACTAAAAATGATGCTACAAGTCCAAGGCCCTGTCATACACGACAACAACTTACATCCCCACGCGCCCGGTCAGTTGTTTGTTATTATGTATAAGATGATGTTTTGTAATTTACACAAAAAAATGTAATAACATGGAATTATAGATTTTGTTAAAGAACTTATCATAATTTTTATACAATCATTAAATATAGCCTTATGAATAATTTTGAATTTCTTAAGTGATTTTTTAAAAAAAAAACATTGACCAAAAACAGAATAACTTTTATTCAATTTATCAATTGTATTGAAATATGATATAACTAATATATTAACGCATAGTTTTATTATTCCACAGCAGCAACAGAACCTACTATCCAACCGGAAATCGATAAAAACTCGAATCGTACACAAAACAGTGACGTCACGACCCCTCTCCTGTACCGTGACTCCCACATAGGTCGAAACACGTGTATAGAGCGGAACACAAGCACACATGCACACACAGCTCAGCTTATACACAAAAGCATTAAAGACACAGAAGCTAGACAAAATGTCGATCTTTCTATTGTTAGAATTAATAGAGCAAGGGAAAATGAGAGGTTGAACGAAATAAGATCGTATCAGAGGCCGTTAGACTATGTCCAAAATGATGTAACTTCGACAGACGACAGACAACCTAAAGAGACTAATTTATTGCATGATAAACCTAAATGGGGCATTAGAAGATTTTTCGAGAAAAAACTGACGAAACCAAAAGAAACTGAAGTCAAACTAGATTCCAATATCGCGCAAAATGCTAAAACTAAAACCTCCTTAATAGACAAACCTAATAACATAGCTTTTGACAGGCCCACTAATTTAATACTAAATGATGACATATCATACAAGTTTGAAGGGCCGTGCACTTTATCGCCACCAAACAAAACATTATCACCTACAATGATAATGGAATCAGAACTAAACACAGATAAGAGGTTTAAAGAGCTATCGCGAGATGACGATAAACAAATTTTCGCCATAATAGTACCAAAAGTTAAACCCGAGTTAAAGAATAGTTCGGACAGTTTAAAACTTATAAGGACGTCAGTATCGAGTCAAAGTTTGTATAGAAATTCCGAATCGGAAGACTCGACTATAAAGAAACGATTAAGTTGCGATAATAAAATAATATCGAATAGCGGCAGTTCGTCCCGAGCGAGTATTAACTTGGAATTGCAATATATCGATAATCAAAACGATTTCGAGAGTCCATTCGATTTGAATTCCGATTGCTCGAGCAGTGAAGATGAGCATTTGATGTTGTTGTCGGAAAATGGCGGATCTAAAATTACTATGCAATCGGTAAAAAATGAAGAGAAAAAGAAAAATGATGTTTTAAAAGAAAGCCAACAAAAAACTGACTTCAGTTTCAATAAATATAATAAATATACAAATTTTGGAAACGAATTCAGCGATCCGAATGATAAAGAAAATTTGCTTAACGGCTATAGCGGGGATAACCCGGTTTACTTAGCAGCATTAAACGGGGAAATCCCCGACTTGGCACTCAAACTACCCACAACAAGTACAAATAATGACGAAACCAAGCCAAATTTGAGGTCGTTATCAATAAAACGTCAACATTCACTGGAACAAGTGAGCGATATATTCTCGTCCGGGGATTTGAACCTGTTGAATCCCGCGGGAAGAGTGAAAACCCCGGGGGATTTGCCGGTAGCGGTGAGGAAGGCCAGGCGGGATAGGGCTCTGCAAAAGGGCAGGGCCAGCGAGTGTAACAGATTGAGTTTGTACGACGATAGAATGATGTTCGGTAACAGTTTGTGAGTTTTGTGATATTTTTAATCTGTGTCCTTTGATGTGCATTTTGTTTGATGTGGTCGGTTGGATTTCTTTTCTTTTTTTATTTTTGATTTGGTATGGCAATGTGTGGACATTTTTGACAGATTTTTTTCTTAATATTTTGACTGTTTAATATTTTTTCTATTCATTTACTTTAAAAAAATATATCTTAATTGTCAAACATCCGACCGCACTCTTCCATCGGTGTCATTTCAATTGCATTTATAATTGTGTAGTTATAGGCTTTTTCCTTAGCTTCGTTATTTATAGCTAATTTATATATCATTATACTGTAGATATGTAGAATAGAAGTTATGGGAATATTTTTTATCTGCCGTTAACGTTTGACTTTTGATTTTTTTTTATTTTTTGTGCATGACAAAGTAATTGTCAAATTTGACAATTTTTGTTAAACTAATTCTATTCTATATATCTATAATCTTATTACTCTATGCGTAGTTTTAGATTTGTCACAGATTATAATAAGAAATACAGTTAGAAATTTAAAAAAAAAATAATAAAAATATCGTTACCTCACGTATTTCGTGTTGAAATATAACAATTTTAAGCTTCTCTTTGAATTCATCGTTTAGACGCAGGATTTATTGACAGTTAGAAAAACGTTAAATTTATATAATATATTATAACAGTTTATGTATAATCGATATAATGTACAACATCGATTTTAGTTTGACAGTGATTTAGTCGATTACTTATTATCGATTATTCGTTGTTTTTTTTTCTACAATAGGTAGTACACGTTTTATTGACATGGCCACACGTTTATTTATTTAAATATTAAATGTATACAATTTTATGAAACACAATTTTGACATTCCCACAACGCTTTAGTGATTTGTTTTTTACATATACTATTTATTGTACACTGTATATTACGTACGTAATGTTGAAGTTTTATAAATCAATTATTATTTACCATTCTTTTAAGAATATTTATAAATAATACTTTAGTAACAATATCGATACCTACTTTTTTTAGGCTATTAGGTTTGTATTTCTCTTTTTTTTGGCTTCACTCTGTATCCCGCATATAGCAGAGTAAGAGAAATCAAGTGTCAAGCCACTCTGTTCCTTACTTTTTGCTAAATTTTCCGAAATGTATTTGAACTCATTACCATAACATGGTGTGCTTAAAATATTTCTTTTTATAAAAAAACGCTACGGTTTTTTATTTATCGATATTGATATTGTTACTATAAAATATGAAATACACGATCTGTGAAATAATCTCTTTAATTAATATATTATACACAATATTCATAAAGCTGACATTTCTTGATCTTTCAATAAATTACGATTTTTTTAAATATTATTTTTCATAACTCTATATGATTTTTGTATTTTTTTAAAAAGGTTTGAATAAAAAGTGCCTATCGCTAACACTAGACAAACTATAAAATTACAGGTTACATATGATAATATAAATTTTGTACTCTGTTGATATCGATATTTTGATTATCGTTGATCGAATAGGTAAATCGATATTTACTTAGTAGCGAGTATCACTTCAATTATTTAAAAGATATATATTTTTATTTTAAAAATATTTTCTTTTTAAAGATATTTAGTTCAATGGTTTTAAAGGGAAACTAGTGACAAACAGCAAAAAGATTAAAAGTTTGATTAACATTCACAAAAATACACCTTGTTTTTTTATGTAATACTTAAGTAATAAAAATTTATTACAGCATCAAATTTGATCAACGATTGTCAATTTACATTTTATTTTAAAAAAGGTATTATAATATAAGTATTACGGCATCTCGTTTAGAATATAATATGACAATTATTTTACAATCTCAGCACTATATATCTGTCTTTTTATTTAGACATGCCCAAATTGCATTTTTTTACCATTTTTGACAATTTATCTTTAACACTTTTTTTTGTTATTTAACAATTTTTATAAACATTAATAGAATTTTTATCGTTATAATTACAAATGTCTTAAGAAATTGACTTTCTGTGTAATTTGTATGCACATTGTGTTCTATTATAAACGAATAGGCTAGGAGTAGGTTAGAATTAATGTATATAATAATGTTCCATTTAATTTTATTTTTAAGTTCTCGTCAACTGTCTGTTGTGGTACAGATTAATATTAGGATAGTCTGTGGTGAAATGAGTTTGACACCTGTTCGAGGTCTTGTGTTTCAAGATCTTTTTGTATTTTAACAAAATTGGTGTTTGGCTTGTTATTAACTAAATTAAAATATAATGATATGGATTATTAAATGTAAACTATTTCGTTTTCAAATTTATTATAAAAATATTTATTTAATTATAATTTCTAAATTTCAATAGTTACATCACTAATGTAAAATTTTAGTAATCTGTACGACAACTGTCGTTATTGTTTAAAGAAAGTACAACATTGTTTTTTTTGTAATTATGTTCGTTGATTTGAAAATGTGATCTTTTATTTGTATATAGTTGAGTTCCTATCGAGCCATGTTTACTTGTTAAGTTTATTATTACTTATTTTTTAGTTTATTATCGATTTTTTTTTTTGTATTTTTATGAAGTATTCGCTGTCACTGTTTTTCCAATAAAGTCAGACAGACATTTTGTTTTTCTATTGATACCCCTTAATATATATAAATCCTTATAATATGAATATTGTTATTTTTTAAATAAATTGGTGAATTTTTAAAATCTCACAACACAATAATAGATTGTTTAGACTCTCATCAAGACTAGGTAGACACCATTGGGGTTTAATCGCACTGTACACGATGGTTGTAGGCTCGGTTCTCACTCTTAAGAATTTCCATTCCTTGCTCTAATAAAAAGCAAAGCGCGACGTTGAGATCTGACACTTAATACGTAATGTCTCAGAAATTACATACGTAGAGAACAATCTTAACATTAGATTGTAACTTACCTTTGGAAAACAGTGAATATCTCAAAAAGAAAACAGCAGGAAAAACATGAAAATTAGAATCAAAAACATAATCAGTTAAAGTTTTATTTAAATATTGTATATAATATCTGCCTATTTTATTTGCATTTTCACTTGAATGATTCATTTTGGCATAAGTCAAGAACTGTCTTCTAAGCCTTAATAACCTTTGTGGATTCACAGTTTGCATGAAACCGACTTCTAATTCACATTCCGGATAATCGGGGAATTTTACTGTATTTAGATTAAGATTTTTTGATTCCATAATGTGTTTTGATATGGCCTGAGTCACTTTGTCTAGTTCATATAGGAAATTTGTTGAGCTGAGTGGTGGCTGAAAGAAAAAATATTTTTTTAACATTTTTATAGTATAGACAATGAATCTCAAATGCAGCAAGATACGCAAATAAGGAAACTAGTGTTAAGACATTTCCCAATTGCATGTTTAGTGACCGACCTTAATACCAGGCTTTGTCATGTTACTATTGAGAGGAAATGAAAACCTACCCCGCTAAGAATGGAATACAGAGCTATAAGAAAAAAACTAGACTTTGTCACCATATTGGACAAATGTCTTTTAATAAATACAATTTGTATAAGAGCAGTTATCCCTGAATAGAGATTGAACCCTTGGCTGTAAATATATTAAATTAAAAAATCTGAAAAAAATAGATATGTACATACATTCTGTGTGCTCATATTGGGAGGAGGTGGTTTCTTTTCAAACAATACTTTGTATAAATCATCTAAATTTAACTCATCTTTAGGTTGTACTGTAAACAATGGACTGTCCCACCTATTATTTGAGTTAGGCTCTTCAAATCTGTAATTTGAACATAATGATAAAAGTATGATTATCAACATTTGAAATTGAAAATAATTTTTAAAAAAATGTATAAATCTTCAAATTACAATCTTATATATTTGAACAATTTTTTAGTCAAAGTATTACTTATAAAATAGTAAACTATTTTGAATTAATGAAACCTTAATTTTGTCAAAGCATTAAAAACCTCCTCCGTGTAAGGCTTATTTTGTATATTGTTTTCTTCACTGTCCTGACTTTCATTATTTAATCTCTTCAAATTTTCTTCCCATGCCTCATCATGGTTCCTTATGGTATATAAAGTACATTGTGTTGATTTTGATGCCTTTGATGCACAGTAAAGCTCGTAGCGATAACCTTAAATACAAAAGTGGATATTCAAATTGAAAAATTTGCATGAAATTGTTGATTATAAACAAGACAAAATATAAAGTAATTTAATAACTTTCTTGTCATGAATGTTCAATAGTTACTGTTATTGTTACAAATATAAAAGTATGTTGTTTCTATCATTGGATTTTATCTTTTTAAAATATAAAGATCAGAATATAGAGTCAACATATAGCTCTTTCCACTGCTTGAAATTGTCAAGACTGACTTAATATCGCTCTGACTTAGCAGATTGCCAACTATGAATTATTAACCAGAACCATCACATTTACAGGGAGACTTTCTACGGAACCTTTGACTACTTACTTATATTCAACAATATCATATATAATAAAGATGATTTACAATAGCGTTGAACATAAGATACTCTTTTATACCTTTAATATAATTACTTCCATCCAAAACTACCACATTGTCTGTTCCTATGAGCCGTATTACTTCAGATTTTAGATAACCACGGATTCTTTTTTCCTTCTGAGAGTCTAAATAAGCTGAATTCTTTTCATAACCTAACTTTTGTATAACTTCATGTTCAGACACTATTTCCACTTGTTTATTATGTGTATTTTCAAAAAACTTTTTTATTTCTAATGCTCGTGTCGTTTTGCCACTAACAGGTGTACCACAAATTATTATGAGAGGCATATTTCGATATATTCTATTGATCTTGCAAATATTTACTTCGTCTTTAACGTCAATATGACATTTGTCACTTGAAAATTGACAATTATAAATACGTTTCATTTGTAAACGAAATAATTTATGAGCTATCTTAAGGTATTTCATTATAGAAAATAATAAATCATACAATAATTTTAATTAAAGTGTCTCTATATAATTGCAACGTTTTTGGATTCGAATGTAATGCAAAGATATATTTTTTTTCTCTTGAAAAGACACAGCGCAGCTTTGATTTTCACCACTAAAGAAACAATCTCTCGAAAAGTATTCAGTTAAAAATTTCATCTGCCTACCCTGCGTATAAACACTATATATATAATTTAAAACATAAATAATTGATTATTTTATTTAAAAGTTAATGTCGTTGAAAATCTACAAAGAATGTTTCAAATATCTATTCTCTAACGTAGCAGAAGGATGTTGGTCAATAAAATATTATTGAATAAAATTCCTACTCCTTCTGAAAGATTTATAAAACGGAAGCTCACTCTTAGTAGGTATGGCACCTAGCTGGCATAGCACTCTTGGTTGCCTGTGAGCCGACGTTCTGTGGTGAAATCAAACCAAGAACAAGATGCCCAGCATCCAGTCTAAAGCTACGTTGCGCCCCTTGTCCGCCAGAAGAGATATCGATATTGACGTACTATCCAATAATGCTACAAATTCATTTTTATGGCATTAAAGTTTCATATCTTTTAACATGGTTTATTGGAACCTTAGAATCGAATTAAAATACTTCAAATGTTGATATATTTTTAAATGTATGCATTAATTATTTTTTTCAGCTTCACGCTGTATCCCGCACACAGCAGGGTAGGCAGAGGGAACCTCGGTTTTAAGACACTCCGTTCCCCACTAACTGCATTAATTTTAATATAAAAATTAAGTTTAAAAATACAATAAGAATGAAGTGGCAATAAAACACAAGTTATTTCAAATTCCCATTTATTACAAATAACAAAAACAGTTATAAACAATCATTTATCGCCTTTACAGTGCCATCTTAAATGATTCCGAAACCTATTGAAAATGCCTTGCAAATAAAATATACTAATATCTATATCACATAATAACACAAAATCTATCTTTATATTGTGATTTTATTTTGATGATATATTTTAACGTGAGAAAGGACCCAAAATAACAACGAATAAATACTGCACATCTGTTTTAAATATATATATTATAATTGCTTGCTTGCTTTTAAAATTTTTTTTTAAATATTTTATCTTAAGTACTTAATAATATAATGGAATAAAAATTCACAATATAAAGTACAAAATATAGATTTTAAAGTTCAACACAGTATCCCTTACTATGCCTTAGTATCCCTTATGTATTTTCCTTGCAAATTACCTAGCAAGGAAAACCTTGCAAAAAAGAAAAACTATAGTTTTTCTTCCAAAATTAACATTTGCGAGAAAAAAAAATATATATTTTTTGGTCGACCGTTTGCCCGCCATTATGTTGGTTAAAGTATTGTACTCAAATATATGACATTATTTTCATTGAAAATAACATCTCACACAAGAGATTTTTAATTACACCAACATTAAATAAAAAGTGTACGTAGAATAAAATCCTTATAATTACATGTAAGCCGTTGTGATTTATATTGACAAGAAACATGTGTAGGTAACGATCATAAAGTATAAATATATTAAAAGCAACTAACATTATATTGACATTTATGTAGTATTCATTAACATATTATAATGTAGCAATATCACATTTTGCAAGATGAAAGTGGCCCTCGTGGCGCAGCAGCACAAGGATGTCATTGTAACGCGACAGTTGTTGGTTCGATTCCACCAGAGGAAGTGAAATATTTATTTACGTTTAATTACGTTATATTTCCATTTCTTCGCTCCGGTTTCGAGGCGAAGGGCGACGTTGACTTCTGCCACTCAAGACGCAATGCCTCCAAAATTCGGCAGAATGTGGGGAACGGTGTGTCTTAACACCGAGGATCCCTCTGCCTACCCTGCTGTGTGCGGGATATACCGTGAAGCTGAAGTGACCTAACTCCAAATATTGTCCAAAATAGTCATAGTCTTAGAAGCAGATTTTTTCATTTTTTTTATATAAGGAAATTAGAAATTAAACAAATTTTAAGTTACATCACTTTCATTTCACCATGTGATCAGTAGTTAGCTGTTAAAAACTTTAAATTGAACGAAAAAAATATTTATTTAAAAGCATTTCTTCGAATATTTGTTAATATTAATATTTTTGACACAGTTGATTTTGGCCATATTTATTTCATATAAACGCAGATTAAATAAGAAACATTATTTTTTAATTTCTTTTTTTAAAGAATTATGTTAAAACATTGAAAGGAAGTATGACGAACTAAAAATATTTTATTACATTTTATTTGTAAAAATAAAAATATATAAATCTTTATTAAAAAAAAACAAATTTGAGCCAATCATTTCATTATCTAATCCACCGAAAGCCCAGTAAACTTAATATTTACATAAAAAATAAAAATAAACGTGTTATTTATTCTATATATTATTCTAAACAGCAAAACTTAAATTTATTTTAATTGCAGCTGTCAAATATAGGTCCATTTCATTTACATATAGGTTAAGTGTAAAGGTCAAACTTTATGTCCATAATAAAAGTGTACGTTTAAACATAATATTTTTGAGAGCTACACTTATTATACACAATATTGACATTTACAACAACTAGTGTTGCCACAACGAAATATTACATATAAAATCTACGTATGTGTAAAACAAATAACATATAATTGTTGATAGCTCCTAGTGCTGCTAAAACCTGTACAAAGTAAAAAGAATCAAAAAAGAGTAAAAATATATTCAATGCTGAATTTATTATAAATTTTATTTATATAAAGATGTATGTATGAGAAAATGGATTTAACAAAAGAATATAGACGTAAAAAGTTGCAAATATTCGCTTTAAATAATAGTAAGGTACAATAGGTTAAAAATAATAAATAAATAAAAAATTGGTCAAGTGCGAGCCAGACTGGAGAAGAAATATTTTCGTCTATCCTCCGAATGGTAATCAAACCCCAAAAATTACACAATCGTGATATTTTTGGATACAATTGGGCACTACAAATGTGCTGTGCTGGTACAATGGCTATAAACGGACTGGAGAAAACAGTATTTAACATTTTCTTTTTCTCGTTCTGTTAACGAAGCACAGCGCGGCGTTGAGTTCCAAAATTCAATACGCATTGTCTCCAGATTTCGACAAGTGATACACGGAATATCTCAACATTAGGTTCTCTTTGCCAAAAGATGGAAAAAAATAACTTACCACTATGTTTTCTTTCTCTGTAATCTACCAGCGATACGAAAAGCTATGAACGGCCATATTAGTATTAGAGCTAGTGTCGGTGGACTAAGTTCCTGCCACGGCCATCGCCAACCTCTTGACACCTGCTATATTAACACAGTATTATTAACTAACTATTGATAAAATAAAGCCTAACTAATACTTACTGGTAGTGGATTCGATCCCCATTCGAGAAAATGAAATATTTATTTAATTTTATATTATCATTTCTTCACTCTGGTATGGAGGATTGAGTTGAGTTCCGCAACTTAAAGCGCAATTCTGATTTCGGCTCTAAATGGGGAACAGAGTGTCTTAACATTAGATTCCCTTTGTCTACCCTGCTGTATGCGAGATATACAAAATTCAAATTCAAAATATTCATTATTCAAATAGACTATTATAATCATTTCTAAATCGTTGAATGAACATATAAACAAAAAAGGAAGGCAGCTATGCTGAGAAGAACCGGCAAGAAACTCAACAGTAAATAACAACACGAAGCTGATTTAATTTTATTTCATTTTTATTTTCTTATGTTTATATAACTACATAAACAAAATCAAAGAACTATATTATTTTAAAAAATCTAAACAAAATACATACATCCATCAACCTCCTATCACCTTCCACAGCTTTTCTTAAAGCCGCTACATCCGCTTCTAATCGTGCTAGGGTGCCCGGCAACTGTTCTAACACCTTTAAATCTGTAAACATATGAAAAAACAAACATTAAAAACATTAAGTCGACTGTGAACGGGCCGATCAATTCCCATTCGAGGAAATTAATGGTATAATAATAATTTAATTTTCTCGCTTTGGTAACGAGGCAAAGCACGGCGATGAATTCCTTCACTGCAACACACAATACCTTTAGAATGCGGAATGTCTTAATGGTAACAGAGTGTCTTAACACTAGGTCCCCAAGTCATCACTACTTACGCTGCTATATATGTGGGATAAAGCGTGAAGCTGAAAAAAATCAATTCAACACTCACGTGTCAACTGCGACGTAATTTGATGCGCGTGCCCGTTGCTCAAACGTGGAGCGCTTTGTACGTGTATTGGTTCTTCGTTCTTTAACAAATAAAGAATAATAAAAATTGATAATAACATTAATAATCTTATGGATCTGTGATGACACATGTGGACGTAAACATGCGTGTACGCGTACACGCAATTACGTGATACGTTATCATATGTGTGATCAGATATGATCTACCCACGCACGCGCGTGTGTGCATATTATAAAGGGGCTCAGAATAAAAGTATAATTTAGTGCAAAGCTTTATTCCTACGTCCACTGTTAGGTCTCAGACCAGACTGCCTTACGAAATAGAAAACACTTCATAACCAATGTTAGACAAACATAAAAGTGGGGTAGATAAATAATAATATGACAGACTGAATCTACAAGTATAATGTCTATACCATTATATGTAATGGTGATATTCACTCTGTCGGTACTAGGAATCGGCACAAGTTAGTAGGCACTTATCACCGCCTTAATAAAGTCCATAACTCATTTGTGGGGAACGGTGTTAGTTTTTATAACAAGATACCCAAAGACATAATGGATCTACCCCTATACAAATTTAAGGTAAATGTTAAAAAACATCTTATTTGCAGGGGCTATTATACAGTAAGGGAATATTTAGAGGATAAGAGGTCTTGGGAATAGGGGTTTGTTCAATACAGGATTAGGATGATATGCTTGTAAAATTACTAATATAAGTTTTATTTATCTTTATATTTTTGTTGACATGTAGTAATGTGAAATTATTATTAGTTACATCAATTGTGACATGTCCATGATAATTTGAAATGATTAATTTAAAATTGTGAAATTAATTATTTTTTATTTTATTTTAGACATTAATTTATTTTTTATTTTATTTGACCTTCATTTATTTTATTTTTTTTATATTTTTTTGATATTAATATACTTTAATTCTGTTTTTTGACATTAATTTAGTTAGTTCAGTATATTATATTGTTTTTTTTGACGTTCATATGTATCATTTTGTGATCTAAGTGAATAAACAAATTTGATTTGTAATTTATATAAATTCTAACAATATGTATATGTACAATCACATATGCAGATGTGAAGTAATACGTGAAGTCTCTTCTTTGGATCCGTGATCGCATGCGTGAATCTATAATCATATATCATACATGTGGCTATTTCATCACAGAATATAACGCTACATAACGTTTGTGAGTTCAACTGTCATCCGGAGAATGATTTATTTCATTTGTACTTGCACTTGCACGGCTTTGTCTACGGGAGCACTTGCTCCCGTAGACAAAGCGCAGCGTGGATGTCCGTCATTCAACATGCAATCTTCTAAAAATTCGGTAGAATGTAGGGAACGAAATCCTAATGCTAGGTTCCCTATGGCTATCCCGCTATATGTGGGATACAGCGTGAAGCTAAAAAATGAGGGAAAAAAACATAATACTCACAACAGTATCGTCAACAGTGTCAATGAATTCGTCCTCCGAGTCGTTTCTCGTCCGCGGCGGAGATCCGCTCCTTAACGATGCGTTGCTTGGTGAACGGGAATCTGTTAAAAAAAAACTATGAATTTAATGTTTCAAAGAATCTTAATAAGTTTCTTTTTTTTTAACAATGTAGGCAGAGGGAAGCTAGAGTTAGGAAGACAAGCCGTTCCCCATTTTCCGCCGACGGCATTTTAGAGGCAGACGTGTGAAGTTACTTTACATTAGGTTTCTCACCGTACCTTATTATATCCGGGTGTATCCCGCTGTGAAGCTTAAAAAAATAGATTAGACAACAAAACAACTTTTTTCCATATTACTATAAATTGGCATAAAATACAGCTAGCTCTAGGATAGATATTTGAAAAATAAACCCCAGCTAATAAGACCAGATAATTAGCTCAAAAAAAACTAAAAATAACTTACAAGTAGGCGAGTTCTCCTGTGAATCCCTACATCTCGCTAATATATCGCCAGCTACTAGTTCCAAGTCAGCACTGGGGAAGTCCTGGCCGTCGTCGCTCACAGAGAGAAAAGACGCTACGTCAGAATTGTATGCCATTGTTTCTACTATCTACGGATAAAATGGGAAAGATAAAGAGCTAAAAATTTATTTTCATTTTGTTAACGGTCAACAAGTTGTGGCCGCAAATAAAATGTTCTAGTTAAGACCGTTCCATTCAAAATTATTTTGCTTCTTAGAGCTGGGTAATACAAATAAGTAAATGGCGTCTGTTGGTTTTCAACTCCAGTTGGGAAAATGAGTTATTTAATTTCCAGCCCTGGTCACAAGACAAAGCCTGCGATGCGCTCTCCACTCAACACTCAATATATCGAATATAAGGCGGTACGTGGGAACGGAATCGCCATACACTGCAGCCTACAGTGTGAAGCTAAGTAAGTTAGGGACAATCAAATAGGGAAGGTTACCTTATGTAATTCGTTGACATACGACGACATCGCCTCTTCAGGTGACATATCGCCCAATTTCTTCCACGCCTCCCATTTTGCTCTGATATCATAAAGAATTTATACAAGGTTAACAGAAATTAAAAATAATTGCATAAATTTAAGGATTCTTTTTTTTCTTCACGCTATGTAAAACTGTAATAGCTGCTCAAGAACCTAGTATTTACACTATGCTCTCCACTTAAATTTAAAAGGGAAATTCAAATATTTCATTCGCCAGAGTGAAATCGAAGAGCTCTTAAGCAATATAGATCCTTATAGACTGAAACGCAACAGCCAACGAAATATTTTTATATGTAAGTACTTGATTTTTTTCTCTTTAGAGATACGGAATCCCAAAAAATCACCATCATGGTAAAACAAACGAATGATACTACCTATTGACAACATCCCAGAAGCCAGGCTTGTCTTTATTGCACGGTCCCTCGGTGGCCTGCTTGAAGTAGCTGTAGAAGCGTAACATCAAATCATTGCTGGGCTGGTACGATCCTGGTGACGAAATTGTAGGGGAATTAGTTATTTTTAACACGTTTTCTACTAAATAAATATTTATCTATATGGTAACTAGCCGTAAGCTCGTAACACGCAGTTTTTTTTCCATGGACTGTCACAATGGCCCGTCTTTTTCCGTTCACGTAGGAATTTTGTGGTTATCCTCTCTTATTGCTCGTCTACAATTCTCTAAGACAGTGCCTGTCAAATTTAGGCTTCAAAAGTCAGTTGGAACTTTGACTATTGTCGTATACACGCTCATCCCTTTCTCCAATAACACCTTTATTGACTTATCAATGGTCAACTCACGTCTCCTGCCATTTTTTTAATTTCACTTATCTGCATCGCACACACAGCCGGATAGGTAGAGGAGAACGTAATGTTAAAACACTCCCTCCTCCACTTTTCACTCTATTTTCGAAACATTGTTACATTAGCAGAACTCAACACCACGCTTTGTGTTATTACCAGAGCGAAGATATGAAAGTAATTCTATCCGCGACTGAGCATTGAGTCCACAACAGTCATGTTTGGAGTCAGGCTTGTGTCCCCGCAGCACGATAGTCGGAACCACCTCACCATTCACTCTCTTTTAACGTGTTTAACCTAACGTGTTTACCAGCCACTCTGTGTATTATCTCTTTATTTCCATTTACTATTTATTTGTTTATTATACGACAACAAATAATGACTATATTTTCTTATTACTGTACTGGAGTTCAAGATGTTAAAGATCAAATGTTACAACAATTTTATAGTTAAAACTTTACTGTTGTAATAATACAATAGCTTGTATTTAATTTATGCCCCAACTAAATAATTTTCCATGTATAAAAGTTATTCTGTCAGATTTATTTTTAGCTTCACTATCATAAATATAGCTGGGTGTCCAGGAACCTAAAATCTTATCATTAGGTTCCTCGTCTAACCCTGAAACTCTGTCTACCTCCAAGCTGGGCGGCAGACGGTGAATGGATTGTTAAGATAATGATACTTATTTCCAACATGTTGAGTGTTACAACTCAACACTTGGCTTTGGGCTCTTACTGGAGCCAGGTCAAAAGATAAAAATGAAAATAATGCAAACATCTAAAGATGAAAGAAATCATTATATTTCAAAATAGCCATAGTATTTCTTTTTACCTAAATGTGGAATAACATTTTAAAAATGTTAACGTAGAAAGATAAATCCATATGCGCAAAAAAAACCGTGCACTCGTTAACAGCATATTTGCATGTTGGTAACAAAAACAAAACAAAAACGTTACGTGAAAATGCAAATTTTATCTAAGACTGCTATCTAAAGTACAGTTTTTGTTTTTTGTTACAACACTACGGACACTTGATTCATACTTGTTTTTATCAAAATAGCATTTTAATATGAATAAATGGATTGCATACAAAAACAAGATTACAAATACAGGAGGATATTAGAAACAGTTGTAGTAGAGCTGAACAGCGCCAGTCTCTAATCGCGATGGTTGTCGGTTCGATTCCCAGTCGAAGGGTAAAACTTATTTTGATTCTTTCATACTGGCAACCAGAAGCAGCACGACGTTGAGTTTCGCCACTCAACAAGCAACGTATGGCAAATTAGACTGCTATATGCGCGGTACAATATGATGCTAAATAAAAAAAGCTCACTAGACCAAACTGAGTGAGGTAATGATACATTGCAATCAGCTTTCACTGTCACCGTCACATGTCACATATTATATGGCGCTGTGTCGCATCAAACGACCACAAACTTTCGCTTTTATCAAACATTCAAAAATGATAGGACCTTTTGTATGAACTGCGTTCAAACGTAAAGCGATTTTCTAGAGTGCATTTTTCAAAATCATATTACGAACTCATTTACAACTCTCGATTTAATTAATATAAAGTTAACATGAAATACTAGCGACCAGCTCGCGGCTTCGCCCGCTTAAACTCATGAATTATTCGTTTAACATGTGCACGGAATAACGTTCCTGCTTTAATAAATAATATATATATGCTTACAGCGCACAGATTTCTAAAAAGAACATTATCATTCAATTCAAATAACTTAATACTAATTTTAACTACAATATAACTGATTGAGTAATATTAGTTAAGTACAGTACATTATCTTGGTAAGCACTAATTGAACCGGTTAACGCTATTTACTTCGCGGTTAACCGCCACAGTTGGTTTAAATTCTTAATTTTGAATGTTAAAATCAGATTTTTATTATCAAGAACGTGACGCTATTAGATTTTTTTACATTTATTGTAATTAATATCTAATTTTCCTTAATGGGTTAAGCTAAACAGTTAGTTACGAAAGGTTATAAAGATATATAACGTTTCAACAATCATTTCCATTTGACCACTTACGTTTTAGATATTTTTTATTACATAAAATTTTAGAAGGCGATAATGCGGCCAATCGTGACTGTAAACGCGAGAAAGGGTCCGATACCCGCTCGAGGAAGTGAAATATTTAGTAATATATGTTCATTTCTTCGGTCTGGTGAAAGAATTCGGTGAACGGAAGTGTTTTAATGAATTCCATTAATCATCAATATAAAGATAATGATTATTGACAAAATTTTATTTTTTTTTTGTTCACCACTTTCCGAACAGTTTACCGGGATCAGTTCCGAGAGTTGGGATATTCTGAATGTAGAATTTAACGTATAAACGGACAAAAATGTGAAGTTTTCAAGTAGGATTTCCGAAAAATTTCTAAAATATTCTTAAACTAAGTTCTATGAAATTGCATTGAACAGAATATTGCAACGGTTGAAAGTAAATTCGTTGTGTGTTAAATATTCATCAAGTCTTACCGAATGGCCACTTAACCGTCAATGTTTCTATCGATTCCTGGCAAAGGTCATGAATAAGTAATCCAATTGAAAGGAATATCGATATTATTCTTCATTTTTCTATTATCAAGTGTCTTTTTTTTTCAGTTTCACACTGCACCTGCATGCATATAATAGCAAGGTAGGCAGAAAGAATCTAGTGCCAAAACACTCCGCTCACTACTTGCTGTCAAAATTGCAAAGTATTGCGTATAAAGTTAACGCGTTTTGTCGGACCGGAGAAATAAGACTATATAAATATAATTTACCGCAGTGAGAATCGAACCCACAGAAATTAAGAATATTTCTTAAAGAATTTCTACATTATTCATAAAAATAAAACGTAAATGCTAGTGCACATTATGTAGGTCACATTTATTTATAAGATACCACAGGAAGCAGATATCGTTTCTGTTTGTATATGATACTGTATTTAATATTCATTTTGATTGTTCTTATCGCAATAGTAGCTTCTATTTTCATATAGGATAGATTGAGCATAAAATATCTCGTATGTTTAACTAATATTTACCGGCGGCGTCGCTCGCGAGGTACCTGTGATCGAGGGTACAAAGTAGCCTATGGAATTATTCGACAAATGCACCACTAACACGAAAATATTTTTTTCAGTGAGATACTAAGATTAGCGAGCTCAGTTAAACTGACGCTCAATCTTTTTAATAGCTATATAACTAGTAGTGACAGTATCAATACCAAATCAGTTAGTTATTGGTAACTTGCTTCGACTTAATTTAGTTTTTATTATTTTCAGATTAACGCTGTATCCCACCCACAGCAGGGTAGGCAAAGCGGTACCGTGGCGCAGTGGGTCAGTCAGTCAGTCAGTTCGATTCCTAGTCTTGATCCCCTCGTATGGATATTTTATTATAATTAAAGTCAACTTCAAATAATATAACATTTAAAATTAAAAAACTATTTGTGTATCATAAATCTTTAATATATCATTGAATTAACTTAAACAGACTAGCATAACAACATTCATTTCAAGTTTTAATTTGACCCTGGCTTACTGGATGGAGTATCTAGATGCTTATTTAGGTGAGCTTAAAATTGTAAATGCAAAAATGTAGTAATTATTCGCATATTTACTTTAAAACGGATAAGCCATATGTAGTAAGATATTATCATTTGATAAAAAGTTTCTCTTTATATCCCGCATATAGCTGGGTAGGCATAGAAAACAGCGTTAAGACACTGCTCTTCACGTACCGTTCAATTTTCGAGACGTTGCGTGTTGAGTGGCGGAACTCAACGCTGTACTAAAACTTTCTCAGAGCTCATGATTCATACCAAAATAAGGAAATGTGAAATAATTTTTCCCCTACTGGGAAATCGAACTCCTAAATGCCGCGCTATCCATTCACACGTTGTGCCGTAACGAGCCTAACTTAATTATTATTCAGATTGAGACACAAATAAAAATATGGCTAAGATAGGAAGTATGCAAAAAAAATTTTTTTTTCTGTTTCACACTACACCTTGCAGGTAGGCAGAGAGAATCTAATATCAAAACGAATGGGAAAATAAAAACATTTGAGATTTCGTTATAGAATTGAATTATCCTCAGGTACTTGTCTCCTCCACTCCAATTCATCTGCCATACTTGTACTTCAAACATGTATTATCAATTATGTTCATGCAAAACAATGTGCTCCAAATAATGTTAGAAACTTAGACAAAAATTATAAAAACAATATAAATTTTTAAAGAAATAAAAATATTAATTAATTTAAGATTAAAGGTTAAAACACACTTTATAATATATTTTATGTGTATAAAAAAGTATAGAACAAGTATTGATATGATTCTTGCCATCACTTTTGGTCATGCAAACATATTTAAACAACAGTTTCTGAATAGATTGGTGTGGCGATTTTACTGTGTGATCGCTTAGGCATTCCCGTCCTAAGCGGAGCTGTTGAAGACTGCACAGAATTGATCTTAGAATATTTCTTCCCAAGTGAACAATGCACAAAAGTTCAGGAAAACCTTACTTTAAGTATAAGGCAAACCACTTCTTGACTTTTATGTATAAATTTTAATTTTTGTATGCTGATTAAGAAAATGAGGCCATCGTGTCGCAGCGGCACATGGGTGTGACTGTAACGCGACGGTTGTGGGTTCAATCCCCACTCGAGGAAGTGAAATATTTCTTTATGTTTATATTTCCATTTCTTTGCTCTGGTGTCAAGGTAAAGGGCGGCGTTGAGTTTTGCCACTCAACACGCAATGCCTCCAGAAATCGACAGAAAGTGGGGAATGGAGTGTCTTAACACCGAGATACCCTCTGCCTAACCTGCTATGTGTGGGATAAAGCGTGAAGCTGAAGGTGATTAGTGAAACAGAGGATCATGGGTCAGTCCATCAGTTACATATAATATCTTATACTTTTATTTATTAATTTGAAATATATAGTTATACCTTTAATAATATATAGTATAAGCTATGGTATATACAGACAGATATTTGCCATTTACAGTAATTATGTTAATCATAAAGTATTAAAATAAATCAAACAAACTGATAAGTAGATAACATTGAAAAATATCAATTAATCCTGTAAATGTATCTAATTATGATAGCTAGTTTAACATTAATGAGCATAAAAAGTAAAATAATTGTGGACAAGGGCAATTGTAGTCTAACACATTCCAGAATATTCAAATTTACAAACTGAATATGTGAAGACATTAAAGTACATAGAATTAAATTGCTTCCTCAAATGACAGTTATATAAAAGAGCTTTATGTTAAACCAATATTTACAAATGCAAATGACTGAAGTTTCTATTTATACAAACAATATATTGCTTCGTAAACTGTAAATAGTTAAACAAACAGTTTTCTGCACTTAACATATATGCAGAATCATATAATATAAATAATAATATAAATAATAATATAAATTACCTAAATTATTACCAAATGAGACCTTTAAAAAAAACAAAGACAAAATTTTTTTCTAAATACTATGAAACCTAACAAAGATATGAACTAAACAACTCTTATATTTGCCACTTTTTGCTTCTAACATATAATGGAAGAATACAATTACCTTATAACATAAAATTACAATATACTTAAAAATATATTCCGTATATGTCAGAACAAAACCACTGTGACAGAAAAAATATTTGCATACACAATATTTGCATTGAATACATTTTATATATTTATGAGTTGTATATAAAATGTTGAACTATTATGAATCTTGATATGGTGGATATGATAAGGTAGATATTGTATAAAATCAACACAATACAATACGTAAATTATATAGATAACGTGCTAGTGTTAAATAAACAAAATATTAATGGCACTTTCTACGAAAATACATACCACTTTTAGGTAAACTCCTTATAACATTGACGGCGGCGGTAAATTTTTCTTCTAAAGACATTTTGGAACAATCACTAACTAAAACAACAAACGCACTTTGGACTTACAATAATATATTACTTAATTAAACTATCACTCTGTACGACATGCTCGCTTATTTAAGTACCTATTTATAATGTTATGGCACGTTTTAAAATCGTCAAAATTCTATATTTATTAAGGAATAAATGGAAAATTGACAATTTCAATATCAAAACAAAAACGTTGTTGTTTAAAACTAATATACAATAAGCAGTCGTGGCCTTCTGTAGAACTATAGTAAAGGAACTCGATTGATTACCTATCAATTAAAAAAATAAATGCTAGTGATGTGAGTTATGCAGGTTTGTCTTGTCAAATTTGTATTAAACTCAAATTTTGTAAATATTCTTTCAAACATATTTAATCATATAAAAATTTAGAGTTTCCCTCATTATCTAAACTAATGTTATTATAAATATTAATTTTTCATTATTATTCTGACATACAGACAGCTTTACATTTCTTCGTATAAATTTATTAAATTAATAAGTGAAATTAAAAAACTAATCTTTTCCAAATTATATTGTATTTTCATATTCATCTTAAGATTATGGCTGTAGTTTAAAATACGTTAACTATATAAGTACAGCTGTATACATAAACGCTATCCAAATGTATCAACTGCCATTTTTTATAAAAGGTTTACTGCAACTTTAGATACATTTATAATATTAGCACAATATTTAATTTAAATATATTATTAGTTAATCGACATTATAAAATAAATTAAAAAATGTACGCCACTAAGAAGATGAAACAATGAAATTTATTGCTCGTATTAAAAAATACTTTATAGTAATATTTATTTTTGTCTAATAAATATATTAAAAAACATTGTTTTTTATTTTAAAGTCAATCGTGAGTGTACTATAGTTATTTAATTTATGATAGGTAGCTATTGTTATTGCTCATGGCAACAATATTCTCTTGTCAAATCGGATTTAATACCGAAGTTTCTTCTTCTTCATAAATGTCCTTAGAATAAGGTAAATAATCCGTAATTGTCTTAAAAATCGTGTAATATTTGTTATTTATTAATTTACATTTCTGTTTAATAGTGTTTTATGGTGCTATTAAGCGAATTATTTCAATTATTGAATATAATAAGTGCGTACCCGCGCCCATTTTTGCGGCATTTGATAGAATCAATAAATATTATACTGTTTTATAATTTACGTTATTGTTGTATTTGTAAATTTGTGTTCGATATTTATATATTTTTTTCTACGTTTATAATTATTTACTTCTCGAGATTAACCTAAATAACATTAGTAAGTAATAAATGAAAATGACAAGCATGGTACTTTGAAATGCAATAGATTCCGCATTATTTTTCTGTATTAGTATAAATTTTATTTGTGTTTACAAAATATACTTATTGTTATAAGAAGATACTTTTTAAAGTGTTCTTATATGTAACTATTGTATACTCAGATCAAATTACGTTATACATTTTACACAAGAGGTATAATAGCCTTAGGACATGAATCCTTGTTTGATCGAGCGAAAGTCAATATAATTGTAGAAATTATTTAAAATAAAATCACTGTAAACAGTTTCTATGCATCTTAATATATTAATATATGGTGTATTATAATTAGAAATATTTTTAATTCTAAATAAATAGCCTAGTTTTATAATAAAAGCTAATGAAACTTTTACAGGAACATAAATATCAAAATGCCAGAACTTACAGAATTGGACAAGGCTACTGTCTCAATGACTGAAAAACGCAAGGAAGAGACTGCATCATCAGACAGTGACTCTGATGACACTATTCCAGAATTAGAAGATGCAGGTAATAATAATATATAATAATAAGTTGCAGACATTGTAGGTTGTGTCATGTAACTCAATACAGATGAAAATTATTTTGCAACTTTTTATAATACTTTCACACAAGTATGTATCTAACTATGGGGTATGCCCCACACTACTAAATTTTCTATATATTGCATGTTGATTGGTAGAACATAACTCCATGTCTTGTTTTGTATCAGCGCAAAGGATTATAATAAAAAGTTAGAATTTAAACCACAACTATTACAATCACATGCTGTGCCACAAAGACCTCAAAATATAAAAAAAATTAAGGCTGAAAGGCATTTCTCATTTCAGGAGCACCAGGTGCAGGTGGTATCACCAATCCTATTGGAGGCATTGACATTGTGTCCAAAGCAAAACAATCACGTGGTGAGAAGAAAGCACGCAAGATTATGAGCAAACTTGGACTTAAGCCTGTAAGTTACATATACATATAACTTTATATATGTAATAGAAAATTGTTTCAGGCCTTTGTGAAAATCAGCCAAAACCAATTATTTTTAAAATTGTATCAATTTAAACTGTTTTATTACATAAAAATGCTGTAACATAAGAATGAAATATAAATCTCTTGCTTATATTACAATCTGTACATAGCAGTATAGATAGAAAGAATCACATTTTCTGGTATATATTCCTTGGTCTCTGATAACAACAACTTTTCTTTAAAGAAATTCCTTTGAAGCTTTAAACTTTATCAAATATGTATAGATAAGATTGGTCAAACTATAATCATGACGGTTGTGGGCTCAATCCTCATTTGGAAGAATTATTTATATTCAAAGTGCAGTGTTGACTATCACCTCCTGATATGTGATGTCTTGAAATGAATGTTTCCTCTGTCTATCTAACATCTAAGTGACCAAAAACATGAAGCTGCTTTTGCTATTCATTTTATTTTTATTAATAATGGCTTAATTGTAATATTTTAGGTGCAAGGTGTAAACAGGGTGACAATAAGAAAGTCTAAGAACATTCTCTTTGTGATAAACTCACCTGATGTGTATAAGAATCCCCATTCGGACACTTACATAGTGTTTGGTGAAGCCAAGATTGAGGATTTATCACAACAAGCCACAATGGCTGCCGCTGAACGTTTCAAGGCTCCAGAGACAGCAGCAGCTGGTAATGATGCCGTGACGGCTGGCACTGTGAGTATTTCTCTTGTTCTGGTAATATTATTGGTCTTTTTGGGTGGTTTTGCCATATGATTGTTATTTTTTATCAAGATTATTGTGGTTATTGATTTTAATTATTTTTGGTTGTACAATCAATGTTTATAATTAGTTGTTCATTTAAATTTGCAAACTTTAAGACAAAATAAATTTTAGGTTAAAATTTAAGATGTTCTTTAATATAATACAAAAATATGTATTAAGGCTTAAGCACATTTATTTAAACTTCATTTTATGCAAGAAACTAAAAAAACGTTCAAAGGTCTATTTTGAATGCATCTTTCTATTGATAAAACAATTGTTTTTACAATATAATAATGAATTTTATATAAAAATTTCAGACTGTGGCACCCATAGCAGAGGAAGAAGATGAGGAAGGAGTAGATGAGACGGAAGTAGACGAGAAGGATGTGGAAATTGTTATGAACCAAGCCAATGTGTCACGAGCAAAGGCAGTCCGCGCCCTCAAAAATAACCAGTCGGATATCGTTAATGCTATAATGGTAGGTTTTTTTAGTTTTATATTTTGGTGTTTTTTATTTCACATAGAATACGTCATAGCAGGGTAGTTTATTTTTCGTTATCTTTTATTTTTTCTTTATAGTTTATTCATTTACTTGTACATATCACAAATTTAATAAGCTTCACGCTATATCTGGCACACAGCAGGGTAGGCAGAGGGAACCAAGTGTTAAGACACTTCCCCACTTCCCGTTAACATTAAAAACATTTAGTCCTGGAACAGAATACCACACTGTTGTAGATTAAGAGGAAATAAAAATAATATAAAGTTAATATTTGCCTGGGAGAAAATGAACAAAGACAAAACAACAATTTGCAATATTTTTATAATTTGATAAATAACATCAACAACTGCCCAGAATTACTATCTTACGTACACTGGAGCGTCCCATCTCAAAGAATGCACCAACGTGTGCTTTTATTTCATGTACCTGTAGCTAGAACCTACCATTGGTTCCATGCTCTATTATGGAGGATGAGTAGATTAGCCAATGAACTGCGAATTGATTTGACATTCCTACTGCAGACTCAATTTACACATGAAAGTAAAAATATCACACTAGTTGTTTACTCATAGTCTGTCTACATTTTATTTGCTTTAAATGTGATATATGTGAAAAGAAAAATTTCTTGTAATGCATTTTGATTTTTTTAATTTTTCTATTTTGTATATTCATGTAATAACTCATAATATACATTTTGTAGTTGAATTGTAATTAGGCGATTGCCTGTATAAATATTAAATAAATTGTTTCTTTCTTTCACAGGAGCTGACAATGTAAACGTGTAGTCACAAGTGTTATTTTATGTTCTTAGCTTTAAGTCTGTCTTTAAATCAGTATATTTCAAAATCCAAAGTCAATCTCAGTGTTGAGTTTTATAATGAATCCATCATTATTATTTTGAATTATCATAGTGGGATTGTATATATATTTACTTCAATAAAGTATAACTGGTAAATCTTTGTTTTCATTTGTTCACTGGTTTTTTTAGGCTTGGGAGTGTATCTCGCATATAGTGGGATGGTATGATATGGTGTGGTAAGTGATTATGGTGTTTGAGTGTGCCAGTTGAGCTGATATCAATTCGCCAATGTTACAATTTATGGAAAAGACACAAAGGAGAGTGTCCCGTAAAAAAGAAGTAATTTTATACAGTAGGTTAATGTATTTAAAAAATCCTGTTGAAAAATTGGTATGACCTATAAAAAAAATAGAAATCAATACGTACATAACACAGAATTAGTAATACATTATATAGAAAAATGTTAGCTTACAATTTTATTCTGTTAATATAGTGGGAGGGGCAGAGGTAATAGTCTCACTATCACTATTTGTATAAATACGGTTAATCTACTGGTTTACAAGTAAAAACATTTGTTGGCAAACAAGCTGAAGGCCATGGAAGTTATATAGCATGAAGAATCGAAAAGAATATAATCTGAAAATTTACGGAAAAACTGACTAGCTTTAACAAAAATTTCATCACCAATCAGACTTTAAAGCTCATCTAAGCGTTGCTGAAGATTTCGTAGCGTTCGATAGAGTATAAAAGAATACGGCGCTGCGTGCTAGCATCATTATTGTAAAAAATTAGCAATTTAACGTTGTTTCGTGGAAATTTTAAAAATAAACTTGAGTGATCAATGTCAATGGCATGTTTTGTTATTGAACACCTTAAATAAAAATATATTTAATTGAAAGTAGTTAAAAAAAGGAATATACTTTAATTACAAATGTTTTTGAAAAGAAATTAGCTAAGAATACACTGAAACGGCACGTAAAACATTCAATTTTTTAAAAATATATTTTTGTAAATACTTCATCATTAAGAATACTACTTGTTTATTAATTAGTTAAGTATTTAATATGATATTCATTTTCTTACAATAATTAGCTATTAATAAGTAATCATAAAGAACTTGAAATTAGTGTGTTTCGGAGAACTAATAGATTTTTTTAGAGCAACACTGTAAGCACAGATATGCAATTGTTACTTTAATGTCATTATCAAATATCAAAATAATATATTAGTTATCTGTGCGTAATTTGTTTTCACCTATCTTGGTGAAATGAAAATTTGATTGTTTAATCCATTTTAATCCTGAGTTTGTGCTGGTATCATTTTGTGAAAAATGGCCATGTTTCCAGGAACAGTGGCCTTCGATGAGTTTGGACGACCATTTATTATTTTAAGGGACCAGGAAAACCAAAAACGGTTAACCGGTATCGATGCTCTTAAGGTAACTTACTTGTTTATTTTTAATAAATTTAATGTTTGAATTATTATAACTTAAGATGTTTCTTAAGGCCCATAAAGAGAAATGAATTATGTATTGCTTGTAAAAACATACAAAAAAAACACAACCTAACAAAAGAGTAGCGTATTTTGATCTTACAATTATATATTAAAATATTTTAAAAACATAGAATATACTATTTTATCTTGTAGTTTTCGTATCGTATAAGCGAAAAATATAAATATTACTTGACAAAAGTTTGCAATTCTAAAGAAAAATCATGTAAATTTTTCATATGGTGAGTCACATGACGAACCATGAATATTCTACATATACACGATTTAAGAATTTAAATGATAGATGAGCGATCTACATTAATAACCTCGTACTTTATATACGTTTTGAAGTATTATTATTAAAAAAACACTTACATAAATTTATATTATATTTTGATCATTAATATAATATAAATTTTATTTATATTATATTACACACCTGTGGCTCCTCTGGTGTTGCATGGGGTCGTGGGCGGCGGAGATCACTTATCATCAGGTGACCCGAACGCTCGTTTGCCTTGTCCTCTCCCATAAAAAAAAAAAAAAAAATTATGATATGGACACTGATGATGAGAACATAATAATAACACATATAGTGTTTTGAATTGTAATGAAATTTTCCTTGGCTGTGTCTGAAGTGATCCATGATTTTTCATCAAAAAATACAGGTAAATTGTCATTATAACAAAATAAATTATATCAGAAAAAATGTTTTACAGTCTCACATCCAAGCCGCAAGGCAAATAGCAGGGATCCTTCGCACATCCCTCGGTCCCAGAGGCTTGGACAAGATGATGGTATCTTCAGATGGTGAAGTGACTGTCACTAATGATGGAGCCACTATCCTTAAACTTATGGATGTGGAACACCAGATTGGTAAACTTATGGTGCAACTTGCTCAGAGTCAGGATGATGAAATTGGTGATGGAACTACCGGTGTAGTAGTGCTGGCTGGTGAGACATTTTTTTTTATATATATTTAAAAGAATTTGGCTGTAATCACACTCCCTAGGGTACCTTAGCGAAGTGTAGCATGGAGTTCTGCAACTCTACACACTTTTTTTAAAAAAAGTAACAAAATTAATTTAGATAAAACTTTATAATAATTATACACTAAAATAATAAAGAAGCTTGCATCACAATAACATAGGCTACAATTTATGTAAAAGTGTAGAATAATATTATTTGAATATAAACAATAACAAAAAATATAACTATAGCCATCAGAGTGGGTCCCTAGTAATGTCTCATATGTAAACAAATAATATTATCATCTTATTTCCTTAGGTGCTCTCCTGGAACAAGCGTCAAACCTATTAGACAAAGGCATACACCCCATCCGTATAGCTGATGGTTTCGAAATGGCTGCTGCCACTGCCTTAGCCCACTTGGATAGTATTAGTGAGGCTTTCCCAGTAAATAAGACTACGAGGGAACATTTGATTAAAGTGGCCATGACTACACTTGGTAGTAAAGTAGTTGTGAAATGTCATAGACAAATGGCGGAGATTGCTGTTGATGTAAATATTTTTTAATATCTTTTTGTAATAATATTATCTATTTTATCTTATTCCAGTATATTCTTGATTTTTTTTCATTTGAAGATCCTAAAACCATCCATTAATTTTATGTAGATCCATTCTCAAATTCGAATTGTTTTTTATGAGAATCTGGAGCAGTTATCGAAAATATTTGATTCTTTGCTATTTTCATTCTTTTGATGAAGGATATTTTTTAAACTAATCTCATAGCCTAAAAATATATGTTACATTTTATTCCAGGCTATCCTTTCAGTAGCTGACTTAGAAAAACGCGATGTAAACTTTGAACTAATCAAAGTGGAAGGTAAAGTGGGCGGTCGCATGGAAGACTCAATGTTGGTACGCGGTGTTGTCATTAACAAGACTATGAGTCACCCGCAGATGCCTAAAGTTTTGAAGGTTTGTTTTGTTTCTTTTTGTTATTTGATTGTGATTGATAAATTGTGGTAGTGATGCTTTGCTGTAGTTTTATAAGTGGTTCAATATTGTAGTAACATACAAAATCTGCATATATATGTTGCAAAAATTGTGGAAGTAGCATTTTTACATGCGGTAACTTTAAGTAATTGTTTGTTATAAACTTATATTGTTTCTACAGAACGTGAAATTAGCGATTCTGACCTGTCCATTTGAGCCCCCTAAGCCAAAGACCAAGCATAAGCTCCAAGTTGGCTCCGTCGAGGAGTACAGAGATCTGAGAAAGTATGAGCAGGAGAAGTTCCTGGAGATGGTCAAGAGGGTTAAGGTAATATAATTTTAGTGTATTATTTTAAATATAGAAATATATTTTGGAGCATAAATTTTTAAGTGGTAAGAATGGTTGATGAATATAATAATAGTTGAATTAAGAGAAAAAAGGTTGAATAGTTAATGAATTAAAAGACAAAATTATAAAGAAATATATTTTTGAAATTGCATGTAAGAGAACATTGTTGTTTTATGAAACAGCTTAAGAAAATAAAATAAAAATAACTCTAACATAATAATTAACTAAATGTGAATTTAAGTTTGTATGTTTTGCTTTTACGCCAGAACTACTCAACCAACACTACAATTTTTTTTATTTTTATCATTAGGATGCAGGCGCAACTCTAGCAATTTGCCAATGGGGCTTCGACGATGAGGCCAACCACCTTCTCCTCGCCCAACAACTGCCAGCAGTGCGTTGGGTTGGTGGTCCTGAAATGGAACTAATAGCGATAGCTACCGGTGGCAGGATTGTGCCACGCTTTGAGGAACTGTCTCCGGATAAGCTGGGGTCGTGTGGACTTGTGAGAGAGTTAAGTGAGTGGATTATTTTAAGTGTTTAGATTTATATAATGTGTGTATTAATATTATCTGTGATCACGAAAACATAAAACTTGGAGTTCCACTCACAACATCCATTGCCCCTAAAATTGCGCGGGGAATGTAGTGTCTTGACGCTATGTTCTTTTTACCTATTGTGCTATGCATTTAAAAAAGAGATTTCTAACAAAATTAAGTATTCTAAAAATACTTCTACAAATACTTTTTCTATACATTCTAGCTTTCGGAACATCCAAAGATGAGATGCTGGTCATTGAGGAGTGTTCCAATTCCAGAGCAGTTACAGTGTTAATGAGAGGCGGTAACAACATAATAGTCGAAGAGGCGAAGAGATCAGTCCATGATGCTCTTTGTATTGTGCGGAGTCTTGTTCAGGTGAGGATTTTGAAATTTTTGTTATTTCTTTTCTTTAGCTTCATAGTGTATCTAATGTATAGCAGGTTAGGCAGTGAGAATAAAGTGCCAGAATACTCCTATTCCTACTACCATGCTCAAGTATCAATGGTACTGTGTGTCTTGAAGGTTAACCAAGGCAGGGGAGAACTGCTCCTCTGGCTGGTCACTCTTCCTTCATTAAATTTTGTTTTTCATTCTGTCATTACTAAGCCTTGCAACATGTCTAAATTTTTTATTATTAATAAAAATTGCTATTGGGGTGTGTGTCACAGTGCCACAATGGCACGGTGTCTTACTGAATTATTTCCATTTCGCGGCATTGAGTTCCGACATTCAACACGCAATTTGTCAAAAATTTTGCAGTTTGTGCGTGTAAGACACAGCATTAGGTTTGGTTTGTTGACCCTGCCTACATGTGGGAAACACAGTGAATCTAAAAGCATTTGGACGCATTTTTAACTATTTTCCTTTCCTTGATTTATAAATAACATAAATTTTTACGTCAAAATATTATTTATTCCTCAGGATTCTCGAGTGGTATACGGTGGTGGTGCAGCCGAAGTATCCTGTTCATTGGCTGTAGCGAAATCGGCAGACAAGCTCTCGTCCCTCGACCAGTACGCATATAGGGCGTTTGCTGATGCCTTGGAGGCTATTCCTTTAGCTTTGGCTGAGAATAGGTGGGTTTTGGTTATATACATACGTATTTATATAATTTTTTCGTATAAAAAAATATTTTAGATAACTTTCTCATGAGGCAGTGGCCCGGTGGCGCAATGTTCATATCTTCACTCTGGTGTCGATGCATAGTGCGGCGTTGAATGTCGTCACTCAACTTACAATGCCTCTAGCGTTTGGTTAATTTTTTTTAAGGTTAAAATAGAGAAAAAACTACGAAATAAAAAATAAATCATTAAAATACTTTATTTTATTCCAGTGGTTTATCCCCCATCGATACGTTGTCCGAAGTGAAAGCTCGACAGGCATCCGAGAATAACAACAATTTAGGCGTCGATTGTATGGGAAATGGTAAATAGTTAATTTATATATAATAAATTTATACTGTAAATGTAAAGGCCGTTGTGGCTGTCAAGACAATAATGGTGCTGAGTGTGTTAATTAATGTAATATATTAATTATATTAATTTGTGTTGGAAGCAATCAAGAAAATTTTAAATCTTCAGTTTTCGTTCCTTTTATAGACAACTCGTTATATCTGGCGAGACCTAATGCCGTATTTTGTGTAAATTAGACTTGAAAATATTTATAAAAGCCTTGGACAAATTATTGTATTCTCTGTCAATAAGACAAAGCATGGCGTGAGTTCCGCCACCAGGTCTTCCCTGCCTGCTGTATGCGGGTTGCAGCTGGGAGAAGCTAAAAGAGAAAACAATTAAAAATAATTGTGTATTATTTGTCCCAGGTTCAAACGACATGAAAGCAATGAATGTGATTGAATCGCTACACTCCAAGAAACAGCAAATAGCATTAGCGACACAACTTGTCAAGATGATACTCAAAATAGATGACGTGCGCTCGCCGGCTGATGGGATGAATTAAGATTATAGTTATTATTGTGTAATAATTAGATACATCTACTTTCCAAGAATTTACCTATGAATGAATAATTTTATATTAAATTAGCTGATCCCGCGCCTTCTTTTCGTGGTATAACTTTTTCTTCAATGAGCCACAAAAGAGTTTTATTCTTACACTTATATATTTAATTATTACACAACAAATATTAGTTTTCATTTATTATCTAATATTATACTCTTGTGAGTAAAATAATATTTTTAATTTAATGTTTTACTTTAATGTCGCTAGCTAGAGCTATACACAAAATGTCAGTCACGATTTAATTATGGATTAGTAATACGTGGGGAGGTCCAAAAGTTCGTGGAATGAGAGGGTTCTAAATTAACTGAAACAATAGATCTATTTTTCCTTTTCAATATAATCACCCTTAAGCTGAACACATTTATTGGATATATGAATTAATTTTTCTAAGCGGTCGAAATAATATATTTTTTCTTTCGCCTCAAAATCGGCCAAAATTGCCTCCTCCTTCACCTCATTATCGTCGGAAAATTTCCTTCCCCTTAAGACTTTTTAAATTTTAGAACAAATGAAAATCACTAGGGGCTAGGTCTGGACTGTAAGGTGGGTGGACTAGTGATTCGAAGCCGTGCGTGTGCAGAGCAGCCATTGCAATTCTGCTCTTGTGAACTGGTGCGTTGTCTTGCAAGAGCAACACACCCTTAGCCGACTTTCCTCGACGTTTTTCTTTGATGGCCTCCTTTAGTTGGTTTAGTATCGATGCGTAGTATTCTCCGATTATGTTTCTTCCCTTTTCTTTGTAATCAATCAGTATTATCCCCTCACAATCACAAACAACAGTAGCCATCAACTCTCCAGCCGATTGTGACACCTTAAATTTCTTTGAGGGTGGTGTGCCCTTTTTATGCATAAACTCCTGTTTTGACTCAGGCTCAGCATGATGGACCCATGTTTCATCTCCAGTAACAATCCGTTCCAAAATCTGTGTCGGTTCATCTTCACACAACTCCAAAAATTGCTTTGAAGCATCGACGCGCTGCTGTTTCTGAAGCGGTGTGAGCATTCTTGGTACCCATCTTGCACTAATTTGTGTCTTACGTAGGTGCTCATGTAAGAAAGTCTATTTATATACTAATGATGTGTCCCCAAATAGTACATTAAGCGAGCGCCCCTAACCCCACTCCATCCCCTCCATTCCACAAATTATATGTTTACCATATATTGTACCTTCATGTGTTTTTCATATAACGTGACATTGGCGAAATGAGAAGTGGTCAAATGACACGCTCAGGACGCCATAAACTAAGAAGTCTAGACTTTGGGTTCATGTAAAGTGGTCGTTTTCTGTATAAATGGACTATACAGTGCAAGAAATTGCAATTACAGAACTACTTCCTGAGGATACTTCAGTTAAACAAAATATTCAGCTTTATAATAAATTTGTTTCTCGTTTGAGAATAGAGTGTTATAAGTCAATAAAAATCTACACTGTCTTATTTCAATATTATTTTATTGGATTGTGAGGTAATGTAAGCTTTTGGTGCACTAATAAATTAATATAGCTGTATATATATTGTTTTATTTTGCCTGTTATAATTTTTTTTTACCTGTGCTTTAGTGTTTAATACATATTGTAATTATTTTCTAGGAAAATTAAATTAAAAAATTTTTTATGAACATTAAGTTATGTATATTAATATATGACTTTTTTTCAGCTTCACGCTGTATCCCACACACGACAGGGTGGCTGGCAGGAAAAAAAGTTACTTTTTGACAATAATGTTATTGAAAATGAAAACCATTTTAATTTTATTCTGTTTATTATTATTGTTAATTTTAAATACAAAAATATTGTAATAATTACAATTGATATTATAAGTCAATTTATAGTAGGTATTTATTTATACATACAATACACCAAGATGTCCCAATACTATTAAAACACCATTTTATTTTACTGTATTAAAATATGTGTACTGTGCCACACTGTTTTGCCAGAGAAAAATTAAAATAATTGTTTGTCAAATTTTCTAATATAGAACATCTACTAAATAAATGAATATATTTTATTCACTTTATCTTAATAATATGCCAATATATAAATTGTTAAAAAGTTTTAATATATATATAAATATATTGGCCACTTTAGTGTCATCACTGTTTGTACTTTTATACATTTGTTACGTTAGTCTTTTATAACATTCCACATTTAAGTATTTATGAGGTGTGTAACCTTAACACTTTATGTTTTAAATGTACCAACTAATTAATTTCCATGCCTTTATATTCATTCAATTAAAATTTTACCGAGCAAGTCATCTACTCTGAAGATTTCCTTGCTCGTTTACGTCGCTATATATCAAATCTTTCGAACGCCAACGGTTTACCCTCCTCCTCGTATTCCTCTTTAGTCATACAGAATGAATAAAAATCAGGGTCTCTAAATATTTTCTTGCCGCCCTCCCAAGCATAGCTTAAAGGGTTTTCCCCCAAAGTGACATTAACATCAAAATGGTCCAATGCAAATGCTCTAACTTCATTATAAACTCGATCTCTAAAATTGGGAAATAAAGTGTTGCCACCGTACAAAACTATATTTTCCAGTAAACTTTCCTTATTTTCCTCCGGGCAAGCATCAATCGAGTGAATTATTGCTTCTGGTATCCCCATTTGGGGTATACCTACGTCTGATGGTCTAAATAATAGCTCTGGTATGGAGAATCTTTCGTTACTTAGTCTTAAGGTTTGTTGTTCCAAGTCTTCGTCAGGTTTTACTATGTCTCGGAGATAGCCGCGTCGAATAGTTGTATAGTCAGGTAGAACATAATCTTTCAGTATAGTGTTGGATGGACCTGTCGAATTTACGATATTTTTTATTAATATTAACTTTTGCTAACTGTTTTGAAACATTCAATCGACCAACGAAAATTGAGCACCATCAGTTTGGCAGTCAGGCAGATCCTGAGAGGAGCCAGCAAAAAGACTCAATTTAAGTATAAATTTTATGCTGTATGTCATGTACAGAAGAGCTGCACTACATAAAGATAATTGCTTACTGTTAATCATTCAGCAAGAGAGAGAGTAGTATATTCTCGATAATAAATGTTTTTTAAATTTTTTATGTAGAATAATACTTTAAAGATGTTAAGTGGTAGATTTTTTATTTTCATGCTGTATTCTGCACTCAGCATGGTAGGAACCTAGTTTTAAGACACTACATTACCCAGTTTCGGCAGAACACTGGAGGCTTTGTGTGTTGAGTTGTGGAACTAAACTGTTTTTCTGCAACACCAGAGTAAAGAAATGAAAATATTACATATTTCACTTCCTAGAGTAGGAATCCAAAAGGGTGAGCTTTTACAGCCAGATGCTTATGCCACTGCACCACATATGGCCCCAATTTTCATTCAATATCAAAATTTTATTTGGAACAAAAAATTGTAGTGGCCTTTCCCATGTGTTATTGAAAACATGAAGAATTGGTTGGGGAAAAAGGAAGATTAATTAGATTTACATTGCATACTATAAAATTATAATAAAAATGAAAATTATATTTTATATCCTAATTTGTTTGAGTATTTTTTCCTCTATACTTGAAATTTAAGAGATATTTAGGAGGAACATGGGTGTAAGAACAAAAAGGCCAGGTTTGCTGTGCTTCAGAATAATCTTAACACCCCAAAAATTTTACTAATGAAAAACTTACTTATAACACAAATATCTAAAATCTTACAGATAAAGTTTAAAAAAAAAATAACATACTAGTTATGATGATATATAATCTAAAATAATATAAAATAATACAAATACGAAAATATAACTAATTTCATCCATAAAAAGGAAAGGAATCCATAAAAGGTTTGTTTCTCTTTTACATATTTTTACAGAGTAACTAATCTTTAGACACTTTTGTTGAGTGGTGGCACTGTGCCTTGTCTTATGTGTGGCAAGTTAAAGCAGAGTATGAAAACGATAAAAATTATTCCCACTAGTAAGAATTGAATGTTTTTTTGTCTGTCTTACCTTTTTTCTTTGCAATCTCCATGTCACCTATAAAATCAAGTGATACAAAACAAGAGTCTTCTTTCACTTGATTTATTACATAGCTTTCTTCCATCACATTCAGTTGACGATAAGATATAACTTCTTTCAAGTGATTTGTCAAGACTTTTCCCCCAACATCTATTCTTCTAATACCATCTTTATACTTTTTACCTTTTATATAAGGAACTATATATGTATAACTGTATCCAGAATCAACAACAACAGTACATTCATTATTATGAGTCTTTCTATAATTATATTCAGCTAAATCTGTCGAATTTATACGTAATAGTGACTGACATTCGTATTCCTCAAAGAAAATTTCCGTCATAGCTTCTTGTATTGCCGAAAAGTTATAAATTGGTTCTGTAATAATTAATGGAGTATCACTAAAGTTAACAGGGCAGCATTCTTTACTAAATATGAAGTCCCAAATAGTTTTCTGTGTATCCCAATTTATTAAGAAGCCTTTTTGAAAGGGCAATATGTAAAAAAGTCCAGAGGCGTCCCGACATTCTTCTATTTGGGAAGCTACGAACGGACGGCGTCTTTCCGACTTAGCTTTCATTATGCAATTCGGTACAATCTTTGGTTCCATAGTAGAAAAACCAACTTTTGCGCTGCAAGCTCCATTATCAAGGATATAACAAGAAGTTTCACTCATGTTTGCGTGTTACCGGTATAAGCAATACGATTTTAATTTAAAATCAATTTCTAACAAAAAGGGTTCTATAAAACAGACATCATGTATTATTAATGAATAAAACCATTTATATATTCTTATTTTTTCTTTCTAACACACATATTTAAGTTATTGTTAGATTAAATTTAACAATGAAAAACTAATTTATCCGACAAATTCATAAAAAAATATTTGACAATTGATTATTGACAGTCCTCAATGTTGCCAATACCTTAGAGACTAGAAATATGTTAAATGAAACAGATAACAAAATGTATTTTTTTAACTATTTAGGTAGGTTATTTAGATACTATATAGTTTCATGTCCAGTCCTAAAGCGTCTCGTTGTAGATAAGCAATTTGCTTAATCGTACCTTAGTACTGTATCTTGACTTTATATTATAAAATTATTGCTTAATCCAGGGGTACAAGCATACGGCTGTAAATATGATAGATTGTGGGCTTGATTATCGCAGAACGAATTGAAATATTTTCATTTTTATTATCTCATAAAGAGGCAAAACAAGGCAGTGAGTTCCGCCATTCAACACGCAATAACCCTAGAATTCGGCGGTATGTAGAGAATACAGCGTGCAACTAAATTAAAAAAAAGATAATTATTATGCATCATGTTAGATAAAAATTAAAAAATAGCTTGTGTTCAATTATTTAAAAACATTTTTACAAAAAAAATATTTAGAAAAATTACAATCTAAGTTTTGTAGCAAACCTATCTATAAGTATATAAATCTATAATATTACAATTAATGATGTAGAATTATTTTTTATTTACCCCAAAATGCAAATGTTGCCTAATATATAGAAACAGATTAGTTTTATTTAAAAGTCTTTAAGAGATAAAACACACTAATGATTAAGTGTTTAAAAATATATCAAATAAAGAAATAGGCTGTCGTGGCGCAGTAGCACAAGGTGTGACTGTAACGCGACGATTGTGTGTTCGATCCCCACTCGAGGAAAACAAAATATAAATTTTCAGTTCTTCGCTCTGGTGTAGAGGCAAAGCGCTGCGTTAGTTTCGCTACTCAACACTAGGTTTCCTCTGCTTACTGTGCTGTGTGCGGAATATAGTGTGAAGCTAATTTTTAATTTTTTAAATAAATAAATAGTGAAATAAAGCCTACATATATTTACCTCAATTTTCAAATATTTTTCTTATATGATCCATGTGCATCTATATTGTATTATCTATGTTGGGTTTATTTTAGTGATATAAATATTTAAATAAAACAGTCTATTTAATCACATTAATTTATTTTTTTTAATTTACAGTTTACTAGCTTAAACCTAAGACAAGCATGTTCTCTACTAAGGTTGTATCTGTAAATAAAATAAACAAAACATATTATTGAATATTTAGGTTATTTGTGGGGCAGAGACACACAGTTTAAATGCCACTGGTTGTGGAATCAATCTACACTCGAGGATGACTAATATTTATTAAAAAAATTATTTTAATTGCTCTGGTGGCGAGGCAAAGCGCGGCGTTAAGTTCCACCACTTAACATGCAACGCCTCCAGAACTCAGCGAAGTGGGGAAGTGTCTTAGCACTAGGCCAATCCTGCTGTGTGCAGGATAAAGTGTGAAGCTGATAAAAAACTATATATATATATTTAATTTACATCTAAAACTTTTAATAATAAAAATGCAATTTAAAATAAGTGTGATATAAAGATAAAAAGCAAAAACATCTTCATATTTTATAAGCAAAGGGACCTTAGTAACTAAATTATAATTAATTATTGGTAAAAAAAGGGTAAAAGGTTTATAAGTCCATCAATAAAAAAAAAGACACATTCTTCCCTTTCGACCAATTTTCACACAGCTTGTAGAGTAGGTGACCTTAAACCCCTTATGGAGCTTGCAGAGTAGGTACTTACAAATAGTTGAGAAAATCATTGTCTTGAGAGGAAATTGAACCCAAAACCTTACATTTACATTATACATTTACA